>JAQIWC010000197.1:0-12026 GCA_034694605.1 Folsomia penicula | reverse complement strand
ACGCATTGGAGGTTTGACCACGTAGAGTACGAATGTTGTAGTAACCCTAAGGGATTGAAGTTGAACAAAAACTTTGACCAGCATTTAATTGGTCTAGGAAATATTTAACCTTGAAGTCGTTATATTCCAAATTAATTGCAGTGTATTTCACCACCTTATTGCTGAATAATCTCTACGGAGGAGAGTTGTATTCTAAACTGTCAATTGTACCGAATCCCAATAACATCCACAACGTGGAGGAGTTGCTTGCTACAACAATTCCATTAATATCCACAGCTGAGGACAGTCACGAGTTGAAATTAGAACTAAGAGCTCGAGTTGCATGGCAAAAACAAGCTGAAAAAATTCTAAGTATTGTAAAGTACCCTAAATTTGTCGATTTTAATTCAGCCACGTCTTTCATCATTGGTCTAATTAATGGATATTTTGTAGAATTAACAGATAATAAGACAATGGCAGCGGGGGTATTTGCAATTGTAGGAAGGGAAACCACTGAAAAGTACTACACCCGCATTCTTCAAGGTGTGGCAGAAAAGATGGATTACAAGATTGATTTAGGGTTGGAAATTGTTGGAAAGAAATTGGTTCTAAGCGATCGTGGTTTCCATACGCCAATCTTGTCTAAAACGATCAGCTCCTTGGACCAAGCAGGCATTTTAAATAATTGGAAACAAAATACAGATAAGTATGAAAATGTCGTCCGATTTAAGAGTAAAGTGTCAAATCCAGGCATCCCAAAGAAAGTGTCGGCTGCAGACTACAAATTCGTTCATACTCCAGACATCAAAGATAAACCGAGTCTAGTAGTGAAAGGAGTAAAATTGAACTCACTCTCTTTTCCCTTGGCTGGTTGTGGATGTCTATGTATATTAACCTTCGTCATATTTCTTTGTGAGGTATTGGCAAAAAAATTGCGAGCTTTCCGGGAAAGTTGGACTTTTACGAAAACAAATAAAAGTCGGCTGACAAAAGCTCAAGGAATGGAAAAACAAAATCAGACTGAAAAGATGAGGGAAATTTTAAAATCTGTGAAAGTTAACGAAGCAATGTTTATCCAAGTCCAACCTGCGGATACAGTTGAGCAAGAAAAAGTGCAGAGGTCTGAACCGATCGATTCTGAAACACCGATGGATCCTGATCAAGAAATTTAACGAAAGTGAGGAATATTTGCAAATTATTTTCCTTCCATTGGAAAAAGCAGAACATTAATTTCCTCGGAATATCGACTCGCAAGATTAAACAGCCATGCTAATTTATTTGGTAAGGATTGAACACACTACATATGTTTAGGGTTATCTTCTTTCATAAACAAATGTTTCAAATCCCACTTTATCTTGCAGTCGTCAGCCGTCCGACCTGAGTACATCTTCTCTCTTACCTCATTACTAGGGCTTGAGATGAATCGTAATTTTATTCGGTATGAAATTCATTGGTCATGGCAATAAGTTACATATTCAGTTATTGATGTCACAGATTTAATAAACTGTCAGTGAAATGATGTCACCTTAATACTTAATTGTATTGGCATAAAATACATGCCATTCATTCTTTGATTATGATTATCAAGTAGTTAGTGACGCACAATTACCTTTTACATGATATTTACTGCAGTTTCAACTGTCCGGTACAACCTACATTGAGCTATGACACTATTAAAATGAAATTTTCACTGAATAATTACCTTAGACAGTTCCATGAATTTGTCTCACATTTAGATTTCGTTTATGCAATTGCCCTAAAATTCAGAAGGACGATTCGGAATTGTTATCTATGAATGATCTTTTCCTACCTGCGTCAACCGGTTGTCAATCAATCTTGAACTGCGATTATTTATCTTTTTATATTTGCGTCATACAAAAGTTGATGTCTTTAATAATTTGGGTATATAAATACATATTTTTGCCACTGTAATAATCAGTCTTGGATCACTATCGTGCTAATTTCTTAAACCGAATTTAACTAACTAATTAACCACGCATTGACATTTAAATTTCACACCATGGCGAAGCCAACTCTGCTTCTCATAGCACTCTCTGCATTTTTGGCCCTTGCCATCTCCAGTCCTACCAAAAAGCAACTCCCCCTCGCCGCAGAACCTTGCGACGTAGACGCTTGTCAGCTACCAGATTGCCGCTGCAGTTCACAGCTCCCTCCAGCCAACATTTCAGGGCCCAATCTTCCTCAGGTAATTATATTTCCATCTAATTATCATCGAAATTACTCGTTCAACTAAAAATGCCGTGATGCTTAATTTGTAGATTGTATTTCTCACATTTGACGACGCCATCACCGTGACAAACCACCCCTTCTACGAAGAAGTCTTATTCAATCGTAGGAACCCTAACGGTGCTCCAATCTCCGCCACCTTCTTCATCACCCATGAATACACCAACTACTCCTTGGTCCACGACCTGTGGGCCAGAGGGCATGACATTGCCCTGCACAGCATCACTCACGTGTCTGACACGTCCTACTGGCAGGGCCTGGATGAAGCGGGGTGGGGAGCGGAAATAATTGCTCAAAGAGACCAGCTATCAACATTTGCAGCCCTGCCAAAGGCCGATATCAAAGGAGTACGCGCCCCATTCCTCCAAGTCGGCGGGAATCCGATGTACTCTGCCCTTGTTGGCGGGGGATTGGAATGGGACTGCTCTCGACCAACGCAGAATCAAAGAATCCCTGGACTTTGGCCGTACACGAATGACTACGCTTCCACCCAGGATTGTTCCATACTGCCATGTCCGGATGAATCATTTCCAGGTTTTTGGACCTTTCCTATGATTGACTTTTTGGATGATACTCAAAATCCAAGGGCTATGGTGGATGAATGCGTGCCAGTGTAGGTTTACAAACACTTCTGATTTAAGCATTGTTTCCGTACTTATTTCATTACGTTGATAATTTATCAACAGCCCAATGACTCAAGCAGCTACATACAATCTTTTAATGCGCAATTTCAATGATCAGTACATGGGAATGGGATCTAGGGCACCTTTTGGCGTCTTTACGCATGCTGGTAAAAAAATATAGCTTTGAGTTCTTGTGTTATGTATGTAGACTTGTTCTTGTGTCTTGTATGTAGACTTACAAAACATTTAATTTTTTTGCAATGAATTAGCATGGCTCATTGGACCTGATACTCAACCTGAATTTGGAGAAAGGAAGCGTGGATACATTCAGTATGAAGCATTAATTTTTTACGATTTAGAGTATTTAAAAACAATTTGATGATTGCATTTTAGATTTTTGGATGAACTTGCCAATATGAATGATGTTTTCATTGTGGGCATATCCCAAGCCATGGACTGGATGAAACGTCCCACACCGATGGAGGATATCAATGATTTTGTGCCATGGCAAGAAAATATTAATAGGCCGCGTGGTTGCGTGTTTCCAAGAAATTGCAGATATGAAAATGGAACTTGGGAAAGGTATGGGATAAAATAGAAATCCAGTAATAATTAATTGACATCAACCTTTAAATTTATATTGATTGCATAGGTTCATGTCATCCTGCATTCCGTGTCCAACAACATACCCGTGGATCGACAGTCCATTAGGGATTGTTTTAGACTACGATTAAATCATTTAAGAGATAACTCTTATTTTTAAAGCATAATATTTATGAATCATTTTTAGCACATCAAAATAAACTTCAATGAATTTTTAAAGATTTCGTATTTTATTTTCTGCAGCTTGTGTCCAAGTATAGGGCAACGTTTTTAATAGCTACAGCTTGACGGTCGCAACAAAAATGTCAAATGTCAAGAGCACCCCTACCTGCAGATGTGGCGCATATTTACAGAATCCTAGTTTCAAGCCTAGGTTCTGTGAGAACCAGTTGTGCCTTGTGGCAGTTTGCAAAATTGAATCGTCTTTCTCACAAGACTGACACGACATAGTTATCCCTTGATGTAGGCATTGGTAATTTATTGTTTGTTTATCCGAGTGATGAGACCGAGATGAAAGTGAATCTTATTGAGAAATTGACATGACCCATCCACTCATAGCCCAGCAGACATTGTGACTCTGCTGTCAACTGAACTGACATTGATTTGGATAAGGCCTTGTTGTTTGTTCATTTTAACAATGGAATGCACGCAGGACAGGACCCAAATGAAAATGAAAGAGTATTAACATCCATTCTCATTTACGACAACTGCCCCGGCAGACCGAAAAGTAAATAACAAACAATTTATTATTTTTTGAAATGGAGAGAGTTTGTTGAACATAAAACGTCAATGTTCAGGTGGTCATTGTAAAATCCCTCCTCCCACCAAAGCTTGTAATATATAAACAATTGAGTGCAGCTAAAACAAACCTATTCATTTTAAGAGATTGATAAAAGCGGTGAAAGCAACGAAGATTTCAAAAGCAGAAATGCAAGCCATAAAACAAACACTCATGAGCAAAGTTCAAAATTGCAAAAAATCTTGGAGCTACTTTTTTGCATTCCACTGTTATTTGTTTTACTTTCAAATATTCGTCGAAATACAGAAATTGTCAAAAACCAAACTCTACAAAAATCATACTACTTTTTAAATACATTTGCACCCTGACCACTGATAGAAATGACGCGTAGGTCATAAAAGTCATCAAGTCTACTTCAGATTTGTAGTGGTTCAGTTTTTATTTGCAATTTCAATTTAATTTGATGTTGATGGACTTTTTGAAATTCCTTTGGTAGCAATTTGTTGTCGGAAACTGGTTTGAATTTATTGTCGAGGACTTGGATCATCAATGAGAGATTGGCAATTGCAACTACTGAGCAAGGAACAGTCTCATCTTGTTCAACTTTAACTCGTTTAAATGGGAGAACATGAACAAAACTGCTTCTTATTTAGGCTGGTTTGGTTTTTTGACCGGTCTGTCGGTCATTTCAAGGAATGATATTACATTTCACTACATCTGTTTCTGATCTAATGATTCATTAAATCATCACCCGGTGACCATTACGCATGTTTCTGGTGTCGGTTGGATGTCTGGCTGGCTTTGTTGAGTTGCATACCGCAGACACAAAGCCCAAATCCAGTATTAATTCTTTGTAGGGATGTAACATGACAAGCAATGACGGTAATAAAATCAAATGGATATAATTCCAACCAAGCTC
This sequence comes from Folsomia penicula, assembly GCA_034694605.1. Lineage (NCBI taxonomy): Eukaryota > Metazoa > Arthropoda > Collembola > Entomobryomorpha > Isotomidae > Folsomia > Folsomia penicula. Next base: position 6,916 of record JAQIWC010000197.1, on the reverse strand, counting down.
TACTGCATTAAAAGTAATAGCATTTCTTTGTATTGTTTTCATCTTATAGCTTATTACAACACAAAAGTTATTAAATATCAGGGAAGAGTACATGATATTTTATGCTAAAACATTCTCGTAGGTTATAAATATTAGGTTTGAAATATTTTTGCAGGCAGGATGTCAAAATGTTTAGAAAACTTTGTAAAAATATAAAAAGCTTTGAAATCCCATTAGATTTAATTCAAATTATTGTTTCCAAATGAGATATTAATGGATGCGGTTTTTATGTCGAGAATCACATGACATCATTAACCCTTTTGATTATTGGGTGGAAGCCGTTATGATGGCCTAGCATCATAAGCTACTTCGACTGCAATCATTAATTAGATCACGTCTCAATGGAAAATATATACCTTTTGCCCTGTAATGACTGCACTGCAACCTGTGAACCTCCCTCATTCTTCCCCCCGCAATTTGATCTTTTTTTCCTTAATAGCTTTTATGAAAATTTGAAGTTAATTTCTTTTTTCCTTTCTTTTTTTTTGCTTTCAAACAATCAACAAGTAGCGAAATTTTCCTCATCAATAAGACGCTCATCGATTGAGTTTGATTTCCAAGAACTTTGATTTCAGTTCAACAGAGAGAAGGGAAACAATGGAATTTTTTAAAGCATTTTTAAAACAAAATCATTAATTATTTCAAAATAAAAGCAAGTTGAGGTTGATTCCATTCAGTTTCAAAATAGAAAAGGATCGATATCAGCCCATTCCTTTGCTTCTGCTTACCAGTGTTGATTTGGCTGTGGCCCTTGGATTCTTTCTCTTTTCTTTGTAGGCAGGCTTGATTACTGTGTGCGATTTTATTTGGAAAGTTATTTTGGCAATCATGGCACGCCGACTCAACTATTTAGAAATGGCCTTTGACTTCATTTAAAATACAAGCTTTTGTGATTAGCCGAAATTGGATCTTACTCATTCACCAAACTGTACACGATGAACCGAACTAATTTACTTTTAAAGTTGTGAGTAATTAAACTCCTGATACAATCCATTGTTTTATTTTAAGATTTAGTTTTTGGAGTGGACTACGTGAGGGTGATTACTCCTTTTGAGACTTTTCATTATTCTTGCTGATCGATTAAAATGGACCATTAAATTTCATACAAGTTTCACTTGTCCATCCATAATCCAATTCAAATTAAGACTCGGCATTTAAAATCTGGTGTGGTGGTGGTATCGTTTCGTCAATATGTTGGATTAATACATAAATCTTTTCATCGTTCAGCACACTGCTCGTATTTTACCGGCATTTGTTTGATTATTGTAGCCCTATTTTTAGAAGTGGTCACTTTATTTTGGGCATGGCTAATGATGCATTTTCATTCCTCATCAGTTACATATGTATGTGAAGAGGAATTTCCTTCCGGTTCCTTTTGTTAATTTCGATATCTGGTGGATGATTTCTGTTCATTTCAAAAATTAAATGAAATGATCGGATATGATATCAAACTAAACAAACTAAATAATCATAATCATTTCATCCGACTATGCGGTGTAGTATGGTTGAATTGTTTTTTTGTATCAGGCCCCCACCAAGTTTTCCCATCTCTTCAGTTCTTTACACACATCTCATTTCCAATTCAATTTATTTCTGCACGGTGCTTTCTGTTCTGACCAGTCGTACCATAAAAAACACGAGTAGTTACTTACATTCATGCTCAATCCCATTAAATTCGATTCGACTCGATTAATTTTTTGCTGTATTTTAAGTAAATTGAAAACTGCGAATCGAACTTTGCTCGACGAAAAACGCACCTGTCCGAGACATCAAAGGGTGATGTCCTTGTACTGGTCGGTCAAAAGACCGAGGAGTAACCTGCGGCCCCCAAAAGTCTACTTTGTATGAACAAAAAAAGGATTTTGCTAGGGTTTTCACAAAGGTTGTAAACGTGATTTTGTGAAATTGAATTTTGGTTTACTCGTTCTTTTTTGTCATTGCATAACGCCAGAATGAAGGATGCTCCGGTATTTGGGATGAATGAATGAGTAGAATGACTGATTCTCAATGATATCAGAAAAATAAACTAAATTCATGAAGATGGATAAATTGCAATGCAATTTAACTTTTAGCCTTTGTAAAGAATCCTGAAACTTGAAATTGTATCGGGCAACAAATTTTGAATGATTTTAAAGGAATGCAACTTTTTGGAATGTTTTCCCGTGTCCATCGCCTTTCCAATATAATAATACGTTGCCCTTATTCGTTTATTGTTTTAGTCGTGATTTTGCCGTCACTTTATTCCAAGTGCACCAGCATAATTACAAACATTACAATTTGCCTTCCCCGTTGATTTTCATCAAGTCGTTGAGGTTTCATACACGAAGGTTGTTTTTTGTTTTGTCTTTACCGTAATTGCACTTTGGTTGCATTTTATGGGTACATATTCTGCATTCTGAATAATTATTGAATAATGCAGATCACATCGCATGTCTTCCGCATCTTAGGACAAGCAAACACAAATGGATGAGAAAGATGGATGGTGAAATGAAACACCACTTTTCAACTTAATTTGGATGGAAATTATTGTCCCGTGTTGTTTTTGAATGATGTAGCCATATTTCTATGTTTTTATTTCTTACATCTTCGCACGCGATGGTCCTGTTTTACATTTTAAATTGTCTGAGAAATTTTAAAAACGACAATTAACCTTAATTTGACTCTGGATGTTTGTAATGCAAAATAACAGTTTGATATATTTAACATGAATGTTTTTCTATATTTTTTCAGGCCGCAGATCGTGTCCTGGCTCCACCTCCAGAGAAACCACTCCCACCAATCGAGGCCTTGATGGAAAGCATTCGAACCCAAAACCCACAAAATCTCAGACCCACCAGGACCATTGTGAAGAGCTCGGTTCGAAAAGGTATGCCTCAAAGTCATTTCTACTCTTTGTAGCTTGTGACCATAACCCTTGCTTTAATTCTTTCAAAAAGTCTTGATCTCATAAAATGTCGTCCAAATCCGGAAACAGATGAAATGCTCATTCTGATCCAGGGATATGAATAAGAAATATTCTAATCACAAGAACACATTCTTGTCACATGATTATAGTGACAACTTTATAGGAAATATAATACGAAATTGAAATAAAGTATCCATCATTTGAGTGCATTATATAATTGTTCGAGTCCCGTTGGGCATCATGATTTCATACCGTTGTCAAATGCATACTTATGTAAGTACTGGTAAAAGTTCCTTAAGGATGATTCAATAATTTCTAATCTAATACAGTAGCGACTAACTCAGTCACACAAATAAAAATCTATTGACCCTAATTCTTTATTGCCTTTGTTAAAGATGGAGTAGTGTTCGTGGAATTTAGTAATCCGACGCTGTATACACAAATATCATGCACTTCAAAATTCGAATAAGTTCAAGATTATCTTGACTTTGATCATGCAACGTTCCGTCGATGTCACATTAATAGGATCGGAACGGGATGAGGAATATTTATATTGTTGACAAAAGCATTCATATGCGTGCAGATTACTCGAAACTGCGTTGTTAATTAAGTAAGACTGGCATTTATTTTATGCGTAAAATTCTATATTTAAAGCTTCTTTGAATGAAGTAAGCCCAAATGACCGTTATTGGTTTCTATATACTCTTTGTGATCCGCATTATGCTGATGGAGCATTGTGTATTGTACAACCATGCTATTTTAAAGACAATTTATTAATGAAGTGCGAACACAAGTTGAACAAAAGTGGTTGAGAAAAGAAAGAAAGGAGGGATTAAAGAAGAAGATGGAGGGTGCCAATAAACCAATCTTCGGCAGAAGATGAGACGGACAGATTCACAAGAGCCTTGACAAATCGTCCTGATTTGAGGCTTTATTCTTAATTTTACTGTTATCCCAATCTTGTCATTGTACACCTTTTAATTCCCCCACTGATGAAGGTGTACATTCTTAAAGCTCAAACGCCAAGTATTGACGGCCCTCTCATTCCATATCACACTTGATTCCATAAATAGAACGGAGAATTTTATTGGAACTAACGGTGCTGCACAAAGACGGTTAATGAAGTGAGGGGGAATAGACGCGGATTTCCGGTTTATTTGACAAACAATGCATGCAAATTTTAATAAGTTTTAATAGCATCCTAATCCTAATTGAGCTATTCATTTAAACATAATTTTACATTTTTCATTTGAAATTTATCAAGCATTAAATCATAAATTGACTAATTTCTCCTATTGGAGTTTGATGACACCGGTAGTCAGCCAGCCAACCAGCCAACCAATAAATTCCGAACGGAATGAATGAATGACTTTTTCTAAGCTGAATGAAGCTAATCCGTTGTAGAGCTTTGTGTCAGGTCCAATCCAAAATTCACGTTTTTCCTATTTATTCAGCAATTTACAAACATTTTGGCAAACCACAACCGGTAAAAAAGAATGGATGCCGGTAGTTCACTTTTGAGGTTTTTTGTAAAATCATAACGTCATTCTTTTGCCTGGTTGCAATTTATTCTCCGCTTAAAGTCTAAAGTCCCGCCTAGACGGTTTAATCCAAGCTATAAAATTTTGTGATTGTCACCAAACAAGAATTTTATCTTTTAGTGTGTAGGCCGGAAAACATTAAGCAACAGGTTTCAGGAATTGCAGAAAGGTTGGGCCTCTTTCTACTTGCCAAATTTGCATTCATAAATACGAAAAGAAGGAGTCATTTTGCTAGCGAAACAAAACCACCCCTTCCCTGTTTGGTAAAACAATTTATTTTACGAGACAGGCAGATTGTTGAGTATGATTCCATTCCAGTGAAATTGACACCGTATATCAGCACGTGGGATACGAATAAGGGTCAGCGTCTTTTTCTCTTCCTTTGTACAAAAAATTGCATAAATACATCAAATGATTTTAAAATCATTTTTCTAGCCCCAGTCAGTGAGAAATCGTATACGTGCGTATGAATTGTGCGTAGAGGGAAGAAAAAGGTCAAATAAGTTGATTAAAGAAGGGATTAATTTGCGTTCCGATGTAAATGTCAGGTGTCAAGATCCCACTAAATGTCAACTCTTTAGTGATGACTTCATTATTACCCAACCCTAAGGAAGACCAAGATGTGAGTATAATCTTCCTGTAATCAACGGTGCACTGGGCAGCCTCGTAAATGGTTTATGAGAAGGAAAAGGCTTTCCGAATGATGCTTATCGAATGGATTGGGCTGAGAAACATGTTTTGACCGTCTCCCTGGGTTCACGCACCCTACGCATTTCGTGTAGTGTAAATTATTACACAATTATTGCTCACCTGCGAGCAAAGCAATGTGTAAACTAATTGGTGGAGTGGTGGTGGTGTTGGTGGAATTTGATGCATGCGTGTAGTTAAGATGTAAATGTTTATTACGAAATGGGTTAAATATTTACGTATGCACGCTGTTTTGACTTTTTTTGTTCATATCAATTTCAATAAACCCACTGATTGTGAGCCTGGGGTGGGGATTAAATAACGGGAAGTGAAATTAGGTGAGGGAATTTGCATGGTAATGGGATTAGCCGATATTATATGATGATACTCATTAAAGTTACATATTTTACCTATTTCCCTTCAAACATTTCGAAGAAATATTAGATCGCCATAAAGTCTTTCCTTTTTTCACGAGCCTAGTATTTCAAAGAAAAAAAGAGGAAAACGCAAAGCCAATTTTTACATGACATTCACATTTAGCTCGGGATGAGCTCAAAAGAATACCGTGCACCGTGTTTCGCCTCCAAACAAAATATTTTTCATAATTTTGAAATCTGCACGTGAGGAAAAACATGAAAACTCATAAACTCGATTGAATGATTTTAGGAATTGCAAGGCAATTCCTACTTAATTACATGTTTAGTAGTAAACTACACATGTCAAGCTTGTGGTTGACGAGTAGTCTATGCCTACGTTTGCATGCAATTCACATGTTGGCAAGTGTTAGCCAAGGTGAAAGGTCAACTATTCATGCATGGCTTGACACAGAATCCAGTACAGTGTTTTGCCTATAACGAAATAAAATTGCTAGAAAACGTGGTAATATTTGACACAATTTCAAAGTTAATCTCCCAAAAATTGCTACTATCACAACTTTACAAAAAATAAAATATTTTATAGTTTAATGTGAGTCTGCACGAATGAGTTTCACAGATAATAAGCCCTTCATAACGACAATTTTATTATTATTTCGTAAACGAGATGAGGTGATCAATTTTCACAATAAAATGCAATTTGCACATCCTTTCAAATCCGATTAGTTCAATGGCAATGCAATGGATCAATTTAAATAGAACTTAGCTTCCAATAAAAAAATCACGACTAACAAATGGCTTGGTAGAGTTTAATTCATACATTCCTCCTTATTGCTCCCTGGTCACGATCATTAGATCACAAAAAGGTCATCATGATGTAATAACTAAGGAATTACTTATTGGGTAAGTTTGCAAAATTTAAGGAATGATGATAAGAAATGTTGTCACTTTTTGCAAAGCTTATTGTATAGGACCAGTCATATCTAAAAGCATGTTGCGATTGATGTAAATTAATCGGGTTTATTTGTTTGCGTTAATTGCTGAATTGAATTGATTGTGACATGCGAGTAACGCTGGGTGGAAATTTTTTTTGTCGCTCATGTTTTGTTGCCGGTATTACCGGCTCAGGAATTTCGAGCAACAAAATATTTAAGTGAACAAGTGAGGTGACTTTAATTACACAGCACAGTTTGCCATGTCATGAACTGAACAAATTCTTTTTTAATCTGAAACTTGTTGACGTTTTTCCGAGATCTTTTTATAGTTTGTTCTTCCTTCCTTGTTTATTGTTTGTTTGTTGAGAGAACATGTCTCCGAAAAAGAAAAACAGCACGACACCCACGGTACAATATAAATAGCTGGTATTGTGT
>JAQIWC010000196.1:0-12039 GCA_034694605.1 Folsomia penicula | reverse complement strand
AATTCACCTCAAATATTTTGATGAAAAGTCCCCCAATCCTACTTAATTCAGCATCCCCCATTGCTCCGGAAGCAACGAGATAATTTGTGATTGCACCATTCGCATCCTTCATCACGGAGTCGCTCAAGCTTCCCCCACTGATCACAAATCCTTCGAGGATGTTGTAGGAATAATCGGAGAGGGTCAACATCTCAACAAATTTTGGGAATGTGGCCGATGTCAGTCTCCAATTCACGGTTTTGCCTGGAATGATTTTTGTGGTGTGAATTTAAACAAAATCAAAGTTGAGGCATTAAAAATTAGAATCAAATAAAATCAGACGTACAGAAATCTTCTGGAAATATTTTCATAATTGTTGTTCTGTGTGGAATTCCGAGCATCTCTGGGTCCCTGAGAAAATAATCCATAAAAAATTAATTAAAATAAAGTAAGTAAGCAATTTCATCAAGAAAAAGAAATGTGTCATGCATACTTTTGATGAAGAATTGAAGCAAACGCTTGACCCGCATGGACTCGGACATTATCAATTTTTTCCACACATTGTTTCGCAATAAGTCCCATCATCCTCAAGGTAATGGATGGATCCACAATTTTATCATAGCCACCAATCTCATTCAGTCGGATGGTTAAGATCTTTAGCGTCGTGACGGAAGATTTCCGAACCCAAGAGCCAATATCACCTCTCTTATCCATTGTAAAATCCTCAATCGATGTTAGCAAGGTATCATAGATTTTTTTTATGTTTAAGGCTTCGACAGGGATTCCATCATCCCAAGTCTAAAAAAAATAAAATGACATATTGCATACAAAAATATGAACAGTTTACACGAGTTAATACCGAATTCTTGGAAAATTTTCTCTGCATAAAAATGCAATTTAAAGCAATCAGAGCATCCCGTCTCGACTCTGCCCACATCTCCGTTTTCGGTGTTATGGAACAACATTGCAGGATGGCATCGATTATTTGGTCAAAATGTTCTTTCAGTATTTTGAAGGATATTCGTCCTGCAATTGTTCAAAAAAAATATTTAAAGAAATTCCATAATAGCAAGACGATCATGTGAAAGACTTTTACCTAAGGCATGAACATATCCTTGTCGTGTAGTCATCACCCCCTCAGCGCTGATATAGCGAACAAATTTCTCCAGAATTGTTTTGATGGAATCCTTCTTGGCTGGATTGTTGTAATAATACTCCATGATAAAGTGGGAATAGCATTTTCCAGCAGAAACTCTGGTTGAAAATAATTACAACAAAAAATTAAAACATTTTTATATTTATAAGCATTCAATATTTTTAAATGCACAGAATCATACCTTGTTCGGTGATCAAAATTCAAAAGGTTACTGTCCAGCAGATCATGACAAACCACGATAAATGTTTCATCCTGGTGGTAAGGCATCCTAAAAGACATCATCACATCAATTGGAAAACCCACAAAAATAATAAATTACAAAAAACTCATACTTTGACACCGCACACGAATCGATAAACGTGTTCAATCCCTGTCTCAGCACCTCATTCCCACGATTACTGCTCGTAAACTTTTTGCTCACGAGGGTCGGCACAATGTCCCGGATGGAATTCAGAACATCCTCATTAAACCGAAGATGATCCACTGCTTTCAAGCTGACTAAAATAGAGCCCAAGCTGATCAAGGCACCGTGTGAGATAAAGACGTCCGAATCGTTCGTGTGACGGATCAATTCCTGAACAATTTTCGATTTAACATAGTTTGGCTCCAGCTTGGCCAAATTCCCCAAAGCCTCCGCCGTCAACTGCCTCACAGACTCGTCAAAATGGTTGAATTTGTGCTCCATGAGGTGATCTATCATTGCGGTGGTGTAGACTTTGAACTTCCCGATTTCGCCGCTGTGTAAGTGAAGAAAATTGTCAAAATTGTCATTTTTAAACCATTTTTTTTAAATACAAAAAACCCACCAAACTTGAATATAAGCATTTGATCTGATCCCAACCGCAAAATAATCCGCAATCGTGACAATATCAATCCCAAACGGAAAGTTCCCCTGTCTCCCGACATTCTCTTGGAACGCGGCAGACGCCGCCCTTCGACAATTCACTTCTCGGTCGAACGTCATCGTGATGATGAGGCAGGTCGCAATGTCATGAACGTAGGGCTCGATGATTGGAGGTTCAAACGCCCTGGCAAAGGCCCAGAGCACGTAGCACGCTGCATCCCGGACGTGTGCTCCGACAGAAAAATTCCCACGGATCTGGAACCAAATTTGGATTTAATTACGCAATTAAATGAAAAATATGGCTAATTTTCCACCTCATCATAAACCATGGCCCTCTTGATGACCGGGATAACCGTTGGGATCCTTTCCGGGAGGAGGAGACCTCGTCGAGCCAATTCCGCCAGGGCCAAGCATCCCCCATGCCACGCCCCGTTCCCTTCCCGAGGAGAAAAGTTGTCTAAAATCCCTTCCATCACTTCGTCCGCGTAATCCTTTGGGAGACGGTTGGTCACACGCCCAATCCCTTTTGCCGAAGACCATCGCACCACGGTATCCTTGTCCTTGAGCCCTTCAAACAACTTGTCAATCACGGACTCAATGGCGGAGGAGTACTGGACCAGCTCTTCATAGTCTTGGGCGGAGGGGGTTTGATCGGAAGGAGAAAGTTCCGGGCCCGCAGTTTCCGAGAGATGCGTGGTCCCTTTCAGGTTGCAGAGGAGGCTCCGGCTTCCTCTTTGATACCTCCAGGGGGCCATCTTTTTAATTTTAGAGAAAGAATTTTTAAAAAATACATTTTGTTTCAAAAAAACGTTTGATTTATTTTTAAACTCACCTTTGTCTTCATAAACATGACCCCAATCCTTTGAATCAGCTTAATCCCAGCCTTCCTCAAGACCGTGTCGCACTTCTCGTACTTCGATCGGATCACAGCACTCAGCACCTTTTCCCCATACTTTAAAATTTCTTGTCTTTTCGCCTGCTTAAAAATTGCGGAGAGCGCAGCAAAGGCCCCTACCCTCGTCCCGAATGGCATGATTTCTTCGGAAAGGCACTAAAAGAAGAAGAATCATTCATTCATTCATTCACTACAACTAAAATAAATATTGCATCAAAAATGTACAACCCACCAAACACGCCCAATCAATAAACCCCTCTAAATACACCTCCTGCATGTCCGGCCTCGTCAAAAACCTTGAAATCAGGAACGGCGTCCCCGTCCCCACGCTGTTATTGAGAACAATGCATTTCTTACAGATTTTCATCAACCGCTGCGCAATCGTGAGCCCGTTCTTCCTCTCTTCCTCTTGACCATCCAGGAGCTTCAGGTGGAACGGATTGATGACCAAAATACTGAGCCACATCACCAAAACGTATCCACTCTCCCAGTTGGAGGGATCCTCCAGGTTCTCGCTCTCCAAATAGCTGAGGACCGGAGCTAAGTCTGAGATTTCATGCGGCATCCGTTTCACGACTTCCTTCGGCCCCCGGACTTTGAAAAGTTGACGAAGGAACTTGAGGCTGAGGTGTTTCAGCGGGGCCTGGCCCGGGAGGGGGGAGGAGGATCGGAATTGGGAGAGGAGGAGAGAAATCATGGATTCCAAGTGGGAGTCGAGGAGGTGGGGCTGTTCTTGGTAGCGGTCAATGATTTTCCGGTATGTTTCGTACGTGGATTCAATCTGGGGTAGTGGAAACAATGGAATTTAGGGATAAACTTTGTAAACAATGAATTTCTCAAGTCTTACGACGGACTGTTCCGTGTAAATTGAAGGGAGCGAGTTTAGGAGCTCGAAAACTTCGTCCTTTTCTCGAAACAGGTCCAGAGCACAGCCCAGGCCAATGGGAAACTCCTCATCCAGCTCGGAGTCCAGGTCCAGTCCCTCCAACTCGACTAGACTTTGCCGAGACCCTTTTTTCGACATTTCTAAAAAATAAACAAAACAATGAATCAACCACCTGTGCCTCAATTTCTTAATTGAGCCAAATTCAGCATCCCTGGAGTTAAACAAGGTTTCAAATTACTTACCTAATCCTGTAAAGTTTCCAGAATAATTAAAAACTTGGAGTTTTCCCAAGTAATTGTTCAGTAAGTAATTTACTTTGACAGGAAAACTAGCAAAAAATGAAAGAAAGTGAATTGACTTGAAAAGTCATTTCCCACGCCGGTTTCACACTGACTTTCCCTCACCTGTGAATGATGCATCATGAAAATTTTCATGCAAAAAGATTGCAAAAAATGTAAATGGCAAATAGTAAATAGCTTTATTTTATTCCTTTAAAACCACCAGATATATTAATTACATATTTATGAATGATAAAGTTTATTTATACTCTAAAGAAAGAAACCGGATGAATAATTGCAATAATTAGGGATGAAGGAAGGATTAACTGGATTCTGGCGACGACGACGCGGCCGGATTGTTGGTTGGATTGTCACTTTGTGGCAAAGGTTCAGGCCCATGTTCCTCATCAAATCCGAAACAGATGGAAGTATACTCTGGACTATTTTTGTAGGTGGGGATGGCCGTTGGTGGTGGGGACGGTGAATTCGATCCAGGAGGGTGGTCACCACCTTGGTTGACTGGTTGGCTAGGCGTAGGCGAGGTTGGAATTGGAATCGTGGGTGTGGGCGTGGAAGGACCACAGCCACCATGTAGCTCAGGCTGAGAGTGGGGGTGCGTGTGGCTCGGTGAAACATTTCCTTGTTGATGATGCTGATCAAGATCAGGATAATGCAAAAATACTGGGGGTGATTCCGACGGAAGAGCAGAAGCAGAGTGGACCAGGCTTATGTTTCCGGTATTGGAATCGTGTGGATAGTGGTGGTACGAGGCGTTTGATTGTTGTAGAGATGGATTCTGTTGATGTTGAGGCGGTGGTGGAGGTGGAACAGGCGCTACTGCTACTTGTGGTGCCTGTGCCTGATGCTGGTGCTGGTGAGCATGCACCACCGTAAACATATCCGCCCTCAAGTTCGGCAGAAAGGAATCAATCTTCTCCCACGTCACCGCCCACAACCTCGTGTACCCATCCGGCGTGTGGAACACCCCCGCCGTGTCCATGACCAACAACAGGTTCTTCAAACTCTCCGGGATAGCCTCCGTGAGGAGCTCACTCTTTTTATCACAGTTCAAATACTTCTCCATGAAGGAGAGGATGTCCATCCAGAGCGAGTCAAACGCCTCCAGGCCCATGAGCGGGGTTAAATGCTGGAGAAATACTTTGCAGAGCAGGGTCGCGGCCCGCATCCGGGTTTCTTCCATGCCCTGAGGGTCCAGCGGATTCAGGGGCTCGAGGAGCCGGGACATCAGAGGGAACAGGACTTCGCTGAAGCAGGAGCACCATTCCGAAGGGGACAATTGTTGAAGGTCGTGGACGAGGAGGGCTCGTTGGAGGTAGGCGATGGCCGTGGTGCGGATGGGTTTACGACTGTCGGCGCATAAAGTGGCGATCGTTTGGAGCAGGGGCTTCCATCCAAGGGTCCAGATTGACTCGGTGGTTGAAAACATGTTCTCTTGCTGCCACCATTGGAAGATTTGGGAGGCTCGGGTGTGGAGGGTGTGGAGCAGGTCGAGCAACTGGGGACAAAAACAAACGTTTTTAAGGAAAATGTCACAAAAGTGGTGGATTTGAGCAATTTTACCTGAATCGAAACATGTTGACTAGCCGCGGCTTGATCCGCTTCAGGGTCGCTCTCATAATCCGCATCGTACGCTGAAGTCCCCTGTGTTTGTGAGGGGTAGGATTTACTTCGAGGAAGGTTGGAACTGGGATTGGGATGTTTCTTTCCACGCTTCATTTTTCGACTCGTATTCCCATCCACGGCGGTCTTGGATTTACTTGGCCCCATCGCTTTGAGGGTGCAGGCATCCACAAAACTTCGAATGGCAGAGACGCAGATGGTAAAATTGTCCGGAGTTATGTGAGCAGCGTCCCGGACGAGGAAACTGAGGGTTTCACAGCTTGAAAATACAAAGATTAATTTTATGACTTTTTGCTTGAATTTTAACCATAATTTGAGATTTTTTTGTACCTCTTCATCAGCGCCTTAGGATCCGGCGTGATATTCACCTGGTGCCTATCCTGGACCAGGGTTTTAGCAATTTTTGACGGGGAAGAAGACGGCGGAGAGCTTCCCTCTTCCGGAGTGCTGTGCGTTAACAGGATCCAACTTTGGGCGGGAGACACGCCAGACAGCCGATGCTCCCCGGAAGCCGTTGGAGACGACGATGACCGGATTTCCAGCTCAGAGTCGGACGTGTAGCCCCGATCCGAGCCTGAGCTGTACTCTTGGGATGGCGGGATTAGGATAGGATCCTGGGATTGGGAATGCTGAAGCCCTGACTTTAAGGAATTATTGATGGCCGGATCCGAGCCGGATGGTTGAAGATGCGTGTGAGACGGTGGTGGTGGGGAAGAAACATCGACCGACACCGCCGTCAGCGGACCGGATGGGACCTTCCCAGCCCCGACGTACTCCAACAAAGCAAAAATGATTGTCCAATCCTCGGTGGAGTGAATATTCGCCGCCGTGGTCTTTAGAATTTCGTGCAGTCCGAAAGAGATTTGTTGGCTGAGGTGGATGACGGAGGAGGGTCTCAAATAGAGGAGGATCTTCAAGCTTTGAAGAACAATCCCGGAAATATCCTCCTTCCGCATGAGCCTCAGGGCGAGACGAAGCAGGCCCACGGTTGACCGTTCCAGCGAGTACTGCATGTCACACGCCGCCGAGGCCACGATCATGGAGAACAAGTGCTCCCTCAGGGGATCCCAAAAGACCATGACGCGATCCCGGTTCTGGATGCAGATCTTGATCAGCACTTCGAGCACGAAGACGACGGAATCTTCGTCATAATCCTTGCGTCGGACGAGGCTAGGCTCTGGGACGGGGCTTGCGTAGATCAAGTTTTTGACGAGCTCGTTCAACGAGTCGAGAGGAAGGAATTTGGACTCTGACAGCAGCAGCTCGGGATGACATTCTCGGATCAGGGTCACGGTTTTCTTCTTGACTTCCTCCTCGTCCAGGTTTGTCTTGCTTCCGGGGGAGGAGTCCGACGTGCTGAGAGCGATGTAGGAGTAGAGGCTGGAAAATAGGCCTGTTTCGGGGCGGGGGGTGACGGTTTGGGTGCTCCGAACTAGGCTCACTGGAGAAATTGCAAAAAATGCAGAATTTAAAACAGTGTCAACAAGAAAACGTCAAAATCTCCCACTCACCCCTCCCACTCGGCTCAATAAAATCCTCTGCATCCGTCAACATCCTCGGCAGCGTCTCCAACTTGAACAGGGCGACCAAACAGTCCAGAAAGTTCTTCCAGCCCTCCCTCAATATCCCCCCGTGCCGATGGACCAACTGGAACACGGTGTGACACGCGTTCTGAGCCTTCAGGCTCGACCCAAGCTCAGGATTTGAGCCCAACAGGGTGGTAAACTTGCACAAGGAAATGACCAAATTATCAAACACGTCCGACATCCCGTAGTGCGCCGAGATCGTGGCACATTTCCGAAATCCTGTAATGGTTTTTGTGATTATAGGGGTCTCCGTCGTTTTGTCGAAGATGAACGAGAGCGCGGCCACAATAGGGCCCCAGGAGAGGGAGAATAGGTCATGGTCGTAAAGCCCCTCGTCGGATTTGGGGGACAAATACTTCGTTTTTGAAGCGGAGCCGCGACGAAGCAGCATTTTCCACAAATAATTCTCCTTCACGACCCCCGTGTGCTCGGCCGGCATGACGATCTCGTCCGAGCGGATGGCGTTGTAGATTTGGTTGAGCATCCCAGGATCGAATTCTTGCCCTCCGTTCACACCCCTCAAATTCTGCTTAAACTGCTCCCAAGTCATGGACTGGGCCTTGACGTTGGAGTTGTGCTGGTCCACGTTGAGCATGATGACGGCGTAGGAGAGGGTGTAGGCGGCATCAACATTGGCGAAAGGATTCCCATTCGCGTCGGTCCAAACTTCGGCAAAGTTTTCGAGGATGTGAGAAATCAGAGGGGCTTCCCCCGGGAGGCGGAACGTTTCTAGGAAGATTCGGAGAGCTTCGTCAATCCGGGTGCCTTTGAAGTCGAAGGCTTTCACGAACTCGCGGAGGATGTCGCCTCGCTTCTTGGCGGAGATGTAGTCCCCAATCGTTTTCTTGTCGAGGAGGGGGTTGTCTCGGAGGAATTGGGCCATTTCGGTGGAGTCGAGGGGGGTGGAGAGGATCCCGTTGGATTGGAGGAAGGTGATCCCTTTCCCGGCGTTGAGGTTGAATTGTTCGCTGCCTAAAGGTGAATAGAAATGACAAATTCAAAATTCCAAGCCTGATTTCATCTATTTGTCGTATTTTACCCGTATGAAATAATTTCTTCTTATGCCGAATCGCCATCAACTGCTCATGCGTCGGAAGGTTCCCAGTCTCCTCAGACTTCTCCAGTTTCACCTCCCCAGGCTCATAATCATGATAAAACACGGAGGAATTAGACTCATCCGATGCCGTCGACGTATTCCCAACCGTGCTGCTGCTATTGTTCGCCGTAGTAGTCACCGCAGAATTCAGCCGAGTCGTACAATGTCCCTCAATCCCATCCAAAATGGAGGCCAATCCCTCCAGGCAAAGCAAATGCACGGAATTGATCCCGGTCTGCATCGGGAAAGCATTCTTGGACAGAAGCTTGGTTAAATCCTCAAATAAATTGGAGCAAAACAAGTCACAGTCGTAGTTCAGGTAGAGCTCCGTCACAAAGGTGGGTAATTTCCAGAGCTGGGTGAGGTAGTCCAGGGCGAGTTCCTTCTGCTCGTAGATCCACCGACTCTGCTGAGACTGATTCACATTCGACAGCGGTTGTTGGCCATCCCCGATGATTTCCATGAGCCGGGTGATCATGACTTCGAGCTGATACTTCATGTCGGCCCTCATATTCTCAAAAATTATGAACAGGATCCGCAGCACGGTGAGGAGGATGATGGAGCCGTTGTTGTTGGGGGAGGTGTAGGAGAGGAGAGCGATCAGATTTTTGACGAGGTCATTTTTAAAGATGGTTTGGAGGGGTGGGTGCAGAGAGATGGCTTCCATGTCCGACTCCACGGCGATGAGGAGGAGTTTCAGGCCGAGGTGGATCATCGTTTCCGAGTTTTGTTTTTCGTGGGGATTGATGAGGGAGACGAGGAAGCGGACGAGTTCTCGGACACAGGGGATGCCGTAGGGGGTGTTCATCGGCTTTGCCGATGGTTCTTGGGAGGGAGGGGATGACGGATGCGTTTCAAAAGAAGAGGTTTGGTCAACCTCCTCAATTTTTTCGAGGGATTTGTCAGAGGCGGTGGTGAAGCGGATGCCTCGTTTGTTTTTAAATTCTATCACGTTTGGATTTAGGCCTTTGTCTTTGGGATCCTTTTCTTGGGTTGGGGTGGGATGTACGATATTTATTACGGGGATTTGGGGGTCGTTAGGTGTTGGGGTTACGGCTGCGTTATTGCTGTCTTCCGTCGATTCTTGTTTAGTGTTGTCTTCGTCTTAAGAAATTGGAAAAAATTGGTTAAATTATTGCAAATCTAACGTTTAATTTCAAAAAATTATTTAAACCTACCACCGGGCACAGGAGTATGAACAATTGTAATGGCCGAATCATTCATCTGCTCAGCCCCATAATCACCACCCTTGGAATTTGAATCTTCCTCACTTTGTGCCCCCTCCTCCCCCACCACCACACCCCCAGCTGACGCCTCAATTTCTCCTTTATCTTTGTCCTCCACCTGCTCTTCCCTCGCTTCCACCGCCAACTCCAGCGTAGGATCCAGGATCTTCGCCCTCTTCCCCACACTCACCGGGAACTCCTTGACCCTCATGAACAACAGGCGGACCATGTCGTTCAACGCCGTCTCCGCCGACTTCCTCAACAGCTCATTCGCCCTCTCGATGAAGCACATCCGGAAACAGGACTGCATCAGCTCACACACGCTCTCGTTTGAAAGCAGGGCCCCCAAGGGGCAGATGAAGAGACGGTGCAGGACCTGGAGGATCTTCATCAGCACGATCTCATCCGAGGCAGAGTCCGTGGACACGAAGTGGGCGTGGATCACGGCGTCTGTAATCGCTTCCGCCGCACTCGTCCCCCCGTTGGACTCGTTGACGAGATTGTTGACGATGAACTTTTCGATGGCGGAGAGGGCCAAGGCCGTCACAGGGCCGGAAGTGTCCTCGGATCGGATGATGTCCAGGAATGGGAGGAGGAAGTAGTTGGCGTCGGCGGATATCTTGCCGAGGGCGGCTTTTGTGTTGACGTTCAAGGATTCTTTCAAGGCTTGGAGCTGCTTTATGAGGGGGAAGTCGATTTTGAGGTCCTGGAATGAGAATTACGAGTTAATTTACATTTAAATTGATTAGTTTGGTGATGAAATAAGGCTACCTGCTGGGATGACCACCTTTGTTGAGGGGCCCTCCTAAGGGACGCAATCAGCAGGGCTATTTCTCCCTTTAAAATGTACACTTGACGGGTGGACATTGGACTTTTGTTGACCCAAAATTGGGACATTGTCGAAAAAAACGACAAATCAAATGTCAGCTGGATGCTGGATCGGATCCAGCATCCAGTGGATCCACAACTCTATAAACCTAAACCAGCTGGTATTGAAATTGATTGGATTGACGATTTAAATAAGTTCCTTAAAACTAAGCCACGTTGTCCGTAATTAGTTTATAACCTTATAACCTTGTAATACTCGAGTCAAGTGGGATTTATAATGCAATGGACCATAAAAATTGGATGAATGATGAGAATGTGAAGTTGGTGAATGTGACGTGTATCGATCAAATCTTATGAATGACCACGTATACATATGTTCTATTCAGCAAAAACCACCACCACCACTATCAGACTCATTTTACGTGTAAAAGCTACGTGGACCATGCTTTCTCTTGACTAGTCTTGACTCTACTCAAACTCTGGATTTACTCAACTTTCACTCTGAGCATCTTTTGAAATACCATGAATTTGGGGTGCTGAAAATAAAATTCAATAAAATTCATGTGATTCATTAATGAAGAAGTTATGCTGAATGACTGGCGTTTTAAAAACCCATGCAAATATGCACCACCACATTGTTTAACCCATACCAAGGTCTTATTGTTAGTACGAGTCCTTGTTCTTTGTCGTTAATGAGTAATTAATATGGAATGTCGTCATTTTTATGGATGATTGATGGATTGATTTGTCCGGGTTGAATGAATCTGGGTTAATTCAGGCTCTTACAGTAAATTAAATTGTGTAAAAAATGTCAAAATCATCGACGCTACCCTTGGTCATTTGCAGCACGCTCGTGTTATTCTGGGCACTCGAAGTTCAAACGGTTCGGAATAAATTCTTTAAAAAATGAATAGGTTTAAAATTCTTTAAATTTTTGTGTGTCCTCCATCCTCCAGTGTCTCAAACAACAAGAGCTGTCCGAATTCTGGGACTGGTTTTATCCCCAAGTCATCCAAGAAGCGACGGCCAACATCAACTATGACGAAAATCTGGTCACAAAACAACACCGACTTTTGGAGGCTGGTAACGCCCCAGAGGTTCAAAACGGCCTTGAGGACTTGGAAACGGAGGAGGACTTCATAGGGCTTAACGGAGGAAGCTCCCGAAAGGAGAAAAGGGCTGTTGCTGATGGATTCGAGTTCTTGGACCCCTTGGATGAAGGGTCCGAGATTGAGAGCCATGACAGATTTGAACGCATGATTTTGAACAAGAGCACTTCCGGGGACAACAAAACGGCCACAATCAAGGAACTCAATGCTGGATATTTTGAGCTCAAGTATCAGTTTGAGCATCCAGAGGCGGCTGGAAATGGAACAGGGAATGGGACGACGACCGGAAATGGGACGGCCCCTGCGGCCGCACCTGCTGCTGCCGAAGGTAAGATTTTCAAAAACTTTGTTAATCATTATTATGTCCTAAGGTCTGAATTGACTAATTTTTATTACAGCACCCCCTGCTGCCCCTGCCGCAGCATAATCTCGATTGTACTGACCGGAAGGAGATACTTATTTAATTTTAGTGAAATTAATGAAAAATCAAATCATTTAAGTTCAAGCAATAAAAG
>JAQIWC010000195.1:0-12047 GCA_034694605.1 Folsomia penicula | reverse complement strand
GGTTGTTAAACATCATAATCTTTCTTCTTCTTACCTTGGTTCTAGGTGGTCGAAATCGTTGAGACACAGCTCTCTTGAGTCATGTGACTGATAAATCGTATCAACGTCCTTTAGAAAAGAATGAAACAAAACAGCATTAGATATTATGTTGAAAAATATATTCAAGGATTTTCATTAAACAAGGACAATAATTATTTTAAGTCGAGAATATCAAAACAGATTTCAGTGTTTCAAGTGAGTCCAAGTAAAGGAACAGTAAACAATTAAAAAGTCGGTGATACAGTAAAGTCAGGGTGATGAAACTGTGGCCGAAAGAAACATCCCTTTTACAATTTGAAAAGTAATTCCCGACAGATGTAAAACAAAAGGTTGAACCAAATCGTCATCAAACTGGGTGAGTTTTGGTACAAGCTTCTCATTACGTACCGTTTCAGAGGAAATTAGACAATTTTCATTAGCTAATTTGCTGCTCTCAAATTAACTAATTAACACAAGAGAAATAGATACAATGTTGCATCTTTTGGGAGCATATGGTGAAATTTTGTTTACTTAATTGTTACCCAACGTTATAATGAAGTAAAGTAAACAAAGGCATGCACCACAGAGGGTTAAATGAACTGCTCCATTTTCATCAAAAATCTGTTCACACATTTGTGGGATTTAAGAGAACAAACTCTTGGTTGGAGGCTCTAAATTAAACTACTTTAAAAAGACAGTAATATCGCGACACTCCACCATCAATCAATTGGGATTACATTTCTTGTGAAAAAAATCAGAAACCGGAAAACTCTTGAGAAAACGTGTCAAATTCAATCGAAGTACATTCATTTGCATTAAAATCCACCACAAACAATGTGCATTGTCATGCTTCATTGGACTCCCATTTTTTTCAAACCCAAAGCTTTGAATTATTTAAAGCCGACAGATCCCAATACCAACCAACTGCCAAAAAGTGGATGAAATGTGGAACAAGTTCAAAATATGCATGTGTGCAGTCACTGCATACTTAAACTCACAATTTATAATGCACAAGTTCGAGTAGGCCAATCTTCTAATGACTTTTGGCGTCTCACTAACTACAATTTTTTTCAGTAGCATAAAAATGAGCTTGCAGCATTAATCAAGCAACTTAATTTCACATATTGACAAGTCCATCCTGACGGAAATTCATCATGCATGCATGCACAAATGTATAAAATCGGACACGATTGATTGATTGGCCATTAATGATCAAGTTGTTGCCTGACCATGTGAGATGAGAGTGAGTGAATTCAGGTAGCCCACTCAGGTTTAGTTTAATGCACCAACTTTCTTTGTGATAAGGCGAATTCAAAGCTGTCCTCCACAAAGTGTACACACCAACAAAGTAAGACGATGACCAATTGATAGCTGTTTTACAAGTGAGAACATCACATTACATCCTAATCCGCTGTAGACATTCAAATTTACAAATCAGTGGAGCCAACATGAAAAGGAAGATCAAGCATTTATAAACCAAACTTGAATTTGATTAGGCGTATTTTCATTTCACTGATGCGGAGATGACTGCTTATGCTTATGCCATCCATCCCATAACTTTATTAATGAGCGGATACAAGAGTACCTAATTACGAAGGATGTTATGAGTTATGAGCCGAGGAATGGACAGAAAGAAATTAAAAAGCGTAAAAAGACTCATGTGTAATTTTATACGGTCAAAGGAGCAATGCAGGGTGCAACTCATACAAACTCTACAGTAGAATAAAATAAAATAAACGTCACCCTCGTGGGCGTAACCAGTTAGGATACATAGTATCAAGTTGATACTATCAACGTAAACCACCTGGCTGTCAATTGTAAGCATGTATTTACTCGATAACATCCAACTTCAACGTTTCACTCCAATTTGTACGTTTAACTTTTGACAGGTAATAAATACTCGAATAAATAAATGGTGTTTTTTGGCAGATGACAAATTTATCAGATACATCAGTTGAACCCTGTATAGGCATGTGGTGGTATAATAACAATAACATTTATGCATGTAACCCAATTTAGTTTTCTTGGGTAAGTGACCAAAAACACCTTGCAATAAATTCATTCTTGTATTGGAAGAAAGCTGCGGAACCAGAAAAATGATTTTTTTTTCTCTTCATCCAACTGCAGCAGCAGATATCCATTTACTTTTTGTCACTCTCTGGCCTCAGGTTAGATTTAGCAGAGTAATCGAGTAAAGTAAAGTGACCCACTTGCAATTATTTTTATTAAAGGAAACTCTTTAACTTGAG
The DNA here is from genome assembly GCA_034694605.1 of Folsomia penicula. Lineage (NCBI taxonomy): Eukaryota > Metazoa > Arthropoda > Collembola > Entomobryomorpha > Isotomidae > Folsomia > Folsomia penicula. Next base: position 9,780 of record JAQIWC010000195.1, on the reverse strand, counting down.
CCACTCCGCAGGGGCCCTAGTCCATCTCGATCAATTTAAATCTCAGCCCTTTTGATTCCTTGTACTAATCTCAAGTCTAATTGAGGTAGTTGGACATTAGGTGAGTGAGTGAGTGAGTGAGTTGTGCCAAACCAACCAACTCTCAAATTAATACGCAAACTCCTGATATCCGTGGTTTAATGAACATGCCGTCGACAATCTTTATCTATTGGAATACACATTACATTATTTTGATTTAACTTTGGGCCAAGCCAAAACCCAGCAGTCAGTCGGATAACAAACTTTCACAAATCAAATCAAATGAATAACTCTCTAGATTCTCGAATGAAACCGGAGTAAATCCGGATCAGAAAGAAATTTATGTAAAGAGAGAGACAGCTCAAGAGTGGAGTGGAGATAGCTTCGTTTAATAAATAATTTAATTTCCAAATTGCAAAGTCATGACAGACTGAGGAACGGAGGGATGATCTATGACGACTTTATAAAACAACATAAAATTTGAAGAGGTTGAAACTGAATGGGTCTATTAATCAGTATGTAAATAAATACAGGGATTGACAATGCCTGCATTTACTTAAGTACACAGTACAAGAATACATAAAATATGGTTCGTGTGGTTTATGTGATTGTTGTCCTGTGCAGTGCAGTTGAGGACCTTTCCCCTTCACCAACTTAAATCAAACAAACATAGGCTCAAAATAATATATTGAGCTGAAATCTCTACCTCGATCTTTTTTATTCCATTGTAATGCACCTAATCTGAAGTCAGGTAAGGTTGAAAAGGAAAGGGAGTAGAGATCATTGTGACCTAAATAAATTGGACAAAAATAAAGTTTCGAATTGTCTTGTCTAATTGAATAAAGTGAATGGATGGATGGATGGATGCAGCAGTCATTGGGTCACTAGTGCAATCCCAATCCTTCCTTTCACATTGCATTGTATTTATTCGTATCTAATCAAATCAAAAGTAAATATTAGTTGCATCCATCCACCTACAGGCATAATGGGTACAAACCAACAAACTACCCACAACAAGCAATTGATCAAATTAATAGAGTCCATTAATAAGTTTAATGTAATTAAGACGGCTCTCTATGAATGTTGCCAATGTTGGCCTGAAAAATTGGATTTAATCGCAACCCAACGTTTTTAGTTGCGAAACAAGCTACTATTTGTCAAATGTCGTCAATCATTGAAAAAAAAGAGTTTGATTTGATAGAAAACTTTGATGTCAATGTTGACATTTATTTAAAACTTGACAACCACGGATGGGTTCATGCGATATTTTTTAGGGCTTGATTTGTTCCTGCTTTCAAAAAATATGGTTACAATTATTGTAGCAAAACAAGAGAGCTCATTCTGCATGGAACAGCAATATGGAATTTCTTGTCCCCCGAACACCTTGCAATTTATCTTTAGTTTAAATAGAACACAACGAATGAGATGGAATCCCTGAATTGTAGGTCTCAAATCGTAGTCCGTATTTTAGTCGGGCTCATGCCGGATTGGATGGAGAAAGTTGGTGGAAGACAGGAGAAGAGGAGCGAGCTAGACAGGGTCCTTGAGTGGAATTGGGAAAGTTTCAACTCTTTAAGGCTGCTGCTGCTGTTGCTTGGGAAGGAGTGGGATGATATGAAGCTTTTCTGGGGAAATCAATAAACGCCTTGTGCGTGGCCTAGTTTCATTTCACGGAGATCCAGGAGCTCAAAACTCCAAGGCTGGTTCTCACTCACAAACCAAGTCATCCAACAAACCACTACCAGACTGGGCCATGTACAACCTCATTCATCCACTTGGACTCTCTTCCACATCTTTGTTAATCAGAAGAAGAGACAGAATTAACAGACATTCTGGCCTTTCTTCAATCAACCGTGTAAAAGAGCGACCTTTAGTGCCAGATGAGCCTATTTCCGCTGATGCTCCGTGTAATGAAGGAAAGAACTGGAGAGAAAAGGAAAGGTGAAGATAAATTCACATAAATCTAGGCGAGAGGAAATCACCAATTTCATTGAGTCGCTCTGACTTTTCTTCTCCATAAAATAAATCGACAAAGAGAGCCAATAGAGTCGCCATTAAGGTAAGAAAGGTCGTAACTGGTAAAAAAAAATAGGACATGGCTTGACCCACACCCACAAAATGTGGGGTCATCTGTAGGAAGCAGTTGATTGTAAAACGAAAAGGAGTAAGAAATGGATTGAGTGAGATCTCTATTCGGATTCGGATCAGGACATTTTAGGACTGCTCTCGTGAAAAATATCTCTCTCTCACTCTCACAAAAAACCATTTATCTTTCTCATTCGTAATTTTTCTTGCTCCACTTCCTCTCACCATATTGAATCATTTACGTGAATTGCTTTCCGCATCTGGATAAAATCGTGATGCAGGGATGCATTTGCATAAGACATAAAACTGAACTACTTGTCGTAAAATGGAAAATACAATTTTTAGTAAAACAAGTGCAAAAAGGTTAACACTTTTATGAATGGGTGCTGAATTAACAAAATTCATAGTGGGACAATGTTTCAAATACCGGGTGCAGAAATCTCTCGTAAACAAATTAAACATTTTTTGGTCTACGCATTCTTTGAGTAATCAAATACCAATTAATCCTTGCATAATTTGAATGAGTGGAAAATATCATAACCACAACCTGAATAATTTCTAATTCGTCATTTCAATCCAAATATAGAATGGAATAATTGAATTTCCTTTCCAGACAAATGTAATGTGTAGTTATGTCAAAATGTCTTCACTTCCTGATTCAATGCAGAAGCCGGTGTTGTGCACAGGACAATATAAAAATAAACGACGCTGTGATTTCCCATCTATATTTGTGAGTAATAGTAATCATCATCACAGTCTGGGAAGTCAAGCAGGTCATTAAAATACGGCATTTATTTAAAGCGATTCGAAAGTTATACTTGGACCTCTATTTAATTTGTGTGAAAGAAAGTATTCAAAAAAGCTACTCTAATTTGACAAAGGTTTTAAAAGATAATTAAGGATGAAATACCTTCTTCGTTTGTGCAGTCCAAAATCCCATTAAAATTGCAGGTGGACCAGTCCAATGTGAAGTTTCTGGCTTTTTCAATGAAATCAAGAGTTTTCTTTTTGAAGTAAACTAAAGCAGTAGCCTTCTTAAAACCCCAGAGATCAAATTATATGTAAATGTCGAGCTTTTAGTTTTTCACAATCCTGGAACTTGATCTTCTTGAGAAAATCCAATCAATTTAATTAAAAGTAGACAAACTTTGTCCTCCAAAAATCTAGCCACGCTCCAATCCAACGAAAGACACTCGACACAAGTTCAGGGGGGAGGAAATCAAAATCATTCAAATCGTACCATTTCAGAACCAAAGGTAACAAAACTAGACCAAAATTTATGCATAAGCACACGCACACACTCTCTCTCTTCTTCAGCAAAGAAGTTAAAATACCAGAGCACACATTGCCCAATAATATTTATTACAGGTGAAAATATTTTTGTGGGTATTTTATTTTATTTGTTGGCAACAATCCTCATTGAGAAATTACTTGGCTCGGAATGTTCATACAAATCCTTATCAATCCTTCAAAAGAAAAGAAACGCCGTCCGTATCTAAATTACTTTTTAATTTCAACTTTTGACCACTTGACGAAAATCAGCGTGTTGTTTTAGAATTTGCACGAAACTTGATGATATCTTTGAGTAAAGTCTTTGATTGGAGTGATACCCAGAACTAAGGGAAGAAGAACAAGCCGTATTCTCTTTCGCTACCTTGCCTCACTTGACTGAACTGCCTGACTGAGTGACTGACAGGCAGTTGTGGTGTGGTGTTGGGGGATGAAGCTGAAATGTAATGTTGTAATGTACATGTTGGTGCATTACATTGAATCAGGTAAGCACAAAGTATGTAAACCTCACTCACTCACTCACTCAAGTCTTGAGCTAACGGGAGATTGGATTCATTCTGATGTGGATGGATGTATAATGATATGATCCAATCCCTTTATTATGATATGAATCACTTTTTAAAGTTTACATAGAATGACGGGTATTATCACAGTGTTAAGTTGCGGTTCGAGTGAACTACAGACAGATATTCCTTCAGTTTGTGTTTGTGCATAAAATTGTTGAAGGAGAATTGAAAGAGGTTTAAGGTGTGAGCATGAGCATTTTTAGGTAATGCACCTCGTCGTGCATTAAAATAAACCTCTTAACCGAGTGCCCAACAACCAAATTGAACCAATACTGCACTTCCAACAAAGAATACTGCATACAAAAGAGATAAGATTGTGGGACAACTAACTACAACACAACCCCCTCTTTCAGAGATACTCTTCTTCTTCCTTCTTCTCTTATCTTGTGCCCAACAATGCACCCAACACAAGGCAAGACACCCACGGGAATAATTTGATTGTTATTGTTGCATTGCTCCACTGCTCGTAGAAGTTCTCTTTGGTCAACTTGTGATGATAATATTAACTCTAATTCATGGGATATCAAATACAGAACAAAGATGTTTAAATTATTCACACACACACACACACGTTCACTCTAAACAATGATGGAAATGCAAACATGACACTATTTTCAGGATATGAAATGAACGGAATCAGTCTTTCCAATACTCTGACTAACTCAATTTGTGGCCAAATTGTACAATTTACAATAACCAGGTTTTTTGCACATCTCCATTACCTCAGCCAAATTTTATGAAACCAAGAGCATCTTCATTTTTGCAAAAATTAATTACCACCCTTGATTAAGATGCTACAAAAAACCACATCACACGAATATAAAACCGTTATTTTTCGATGTTCTACTCAACCCAACGGGAGATGAGATGTTAAACCATGAATTACAAAGAAACACGAGAGCTTAACAATTCAATAATAGCCAAGCTATCCATCTCATCTCATCTCAAACCTAAGCCTGCTTATACCCTCGTCCATATGAACTTGAGACATAAGAAAAGAAGGTGTGAAATCCCCTGCGGTTTTATTGCATTATTTTTTCCACCAAAAGTTCAATTCTGATTTGTCTTTTTGTATCTTGTACATGACGATGTCCGTCATGTTATCGGGATGGTGCATGGACTTATTGCGTTGAACCTCAGCTCAGACTTGCTTTTTCCTACAAAAGAGTGGTAATTACACTGTGTTCAATTTTCTATATTGAATGTTGGACATCATTGGTGGAGTTTTTATGTTGCATTGTAATTAGGATGAACCGGGATTAGACAGATAGCTTCAGACCTTAGAAAATGTTCAAATCTTTTAGAAAAAGTCATTTTCATTTCGCAAATTCTCAAAAAAATAAAGCTTCAACAAAACATGTTGGCAAAGTCATTATTCAAACAGTAAATAGAACTCCAAGACTTTTCCTGCTTCTTGAATTATGAGAAAGGCCCACTTTACGAACTGACTCATCCTCTTCTGCCTTCAGGTGACATAATCCATAAATAAAGTTAAAATGCATGATTACAGGCCAGACATTTATATTTCCACATCCACTTTTTACATGCATATCCCAAGAAAAGAAAGAGGGTTAAAGATGATTTACGTACAACCTTTTCACGCAGGATTAAGAGTTATGAAGGGGGCAAACTATTTCATATAAAATTTGCATTAAATCCTTTGTTGGTTTCAGTGCAAAGGCTGGCTTTCTTAATCCTTTCTTGAAATGGTATTAAATCAACGTGAATAAAAATGGGCTTATTATGGAGAGAATCTTGACCGATGCACATCCACGCCCAACCCTTTGCTTTGCTTTGCTTTTAACTCTGCTCATTTTATCCAAATAAGGGAGCAAGAAGCTGTTAGAATTTTCCTCATGAAATTGCAAGTTCATTTCATTCACAAAACCTTTAACGGAGTTAATCTGTTTTCTGTCTGCAAGTTACATTCCTTCGTGGTTTCACAAACATCAATATCCTTCACCATTTTTAGATGAAATATTCATATGCGTAGTGCACATTATACAGGAAAGATCTCTAATGTGCTAAGATTGCAGTTATTCTTCGTATTCCGTATCTTATAAAGTAAAGTCTCCAACCATAAATCAAATTTAAATGCCTAAAACAAAATTAAAGAATGACGACACTGACATTATTTACTTAATTCTAAACATAGCCCATGATTCTACACAAGCCATGTCCGCAGTTAAATTACTACCATCACAGTTAACTGTGTAGTGTGAAATTCACACTGTGAATTTAGTGAAATCACCAGCCAACCATGGGACCACAATTATAAAGTCATAATCATTTAAATGTTTAGCACACGCCAACTGTCAAGCATCAGTTTGACACTTTGGAAACTTAGACAGGGGGATATCCGCATAGTTCTCTTTCTTGTAAATTATGCAGTTACACTTTCCTTCCTTCACTATCATTATGATTATTTTTGCTGTTGTTGTTTTAACAAAAGTTTCCTCAAGATTCTGAAAACTGCTGCAAAGATTGTCTAAATTATTTCGTCAAGGGGAAAGCCTGCACCTGGAGAGATGGATACGCAGGCCTAAAAAACTTTCTCCCTTCCCTTACACTCAATCTAGATTTATTATTAAATTGGCATTCCCAGGCGATCACAGAAAATTCATTCGAAAAGCGAAGGAATAAGTTACGGCGGTGCACGTGTGTGGATGTGCGTATCAGATTACTTGGGCCATGGTATGGTTGAGGCCAAAAGGAACTGAAATCCGAACGTTTTACTTTGAAAGTCAAAATGGGAGAGGAAAAAGGGAGGAAATTGAAATGTAACGTAATTTTGTTACCCACTTCATAAATTTCCTTCCCTTCCTCGACTAGTTGGAGTCGTAACCAAGATAAACGGATTCAAATGAAATTGGGATGGATTTTCCTATGCCTGTTAACGGGCATTCACAAACTTTTACGCATCGTTATTCTAGAGGGTGGTGAAAATATGAGGGCAAATGTTATCACGACAGAGTAAAAGTTAAACATAACTATACAACTCAGCGTACATGTAAAACAACAACTTGAAATTGGAGTGGCATAATCGGAAAAGTTTTCCATGTAGATGGGCTTTGGATTCGGCAAACAAAAACAAGAAAAATGAATAATCTGTTAATTAGACAAATAGAGCAGAAGAAAGAATGCAGGAAAGGCAGGGTAACTTTCTTTTCGTGTGTTTTTACTCAAGCAGATCTAAAACTTTTTCCAACCAGAGAAATATTTAGATAGTATTTCAAACTTTTTAAAATATGCAGTTGAAATTCTATTCTCTACATATGCGCACAAAAATTGGGCAATGACCATTCATGAGAATTAAACATAAGTTGTCTTTGTTTTACTTTTAGGGAACAGAGTTTTGTGGTGGCAAGAGTTTGGCTGCAGAAAAATAAACAAGACGTGGACTCTTCTTAATACTCATCATTATAAAAATGCGTACTTTTGGGAAAAAATTCAGGAGGAACATTCACGAAGAAAATCCAATTATGATTTCTGTCTCTCTCCCTCAAGCTAGAGAACTCTTGGGCTGGTCTGGAGACGGATAATAAAATAAATGTCTGTATTATTCATTGCTACATAGTTTTTCTCGTTTCCTCTTTCTCCCAGGTAGATAAACACATTCCGAAACATTATTCGTGCTCAGCTTTTCATTTTGAATTATTAAGAAACTTTCTCCGCATCACGTGGAAATTGGAAATGTGGTTGATTCTGAATTTTGCTGTCTTGTCTTATGACAAAACTATCCATCTGAATTAAACGAATAAAGGGTCAAAATGAATGGATTGATTATGGTTCAAGTAATATGATCCAGAGCCAGCAAATATAATATTTTCAATCCCAAAAGCATTCGGTTCAAATACTAACGAACGAGCTAAATAAGTGAACAGTTACGTATACTTGGCAAAACTTGATAAACTTTTCTACCCAACAGTATTCAGCCTGACCACCACGACCAGGAATGAAGAGATGGGAAACTTTCAAAAAGTCTTTCCCCTCGTGCACCCTAAACAATTTATCTCAAGTTGGGTTTGTTTCAAGTGAAAATGTTTTTATTTCACCCGAGTGTGTGGGTGTGGGACTATGTCGTAAAGCGAGGTCAAACAATACAACAATTTTATAACTCCTTGATAGCTGTGGTGGTGGTGGTCATTATTAATATCCACGTAGCACCAATAGCTCGTGAAGCAATTTTCATGTATAAAACGCTTCGGTGTAGTTTTCCTAATTTCCATCAGATGGTCAAAGTCTCTAATCTTCGGAAGGCATAAAAAATTCACCCGTAAAATGTGATATCATGAGTTTCTTGACTTTTCCAGGCTTCAGCTGGATACACCCTTGTCAAAGGATATAAAGTCGGAGAGTCAAGGCGTGATAAGGAGAAAGGAAAGAGAGGAAATCTACTCAGGGTGAAGAGGGAGGGAGGGAAGAAGGGGAGAAGGAAGAGGGGAACTTGACTTTTACGAATCCAATTTCTCCATTAGATTTTGTCAGCTACTACGAAACCCAACCCCTCGAATTGAAGCTGTGTAATCATTATCTGCAGAAAGGTAGGGATAGAGTTCCTAAATCCAGTTAGACTGACCGAGAAATGTCATTAAAAATACCAACTTCATGTCTTAAACCGTTTTCAAGGCCTCAATTAATAAGAAAATGTTATGAAGGAGAAAAAACTTATTTAATTCTTGTAATGATCACATTCTATTCGGATTCTTTTCTTGGATTCACTGTTCCAACGAGCCGAGAAAGAGAAATCGATACTGGCCAAGAATACTACAAAAACTCCAATCTCGGTTTCACTTTTGGTTTTCATTTCATTGCACAAACGATAAGAAACTGGAAACCAAAAAATAATAATTTGTTGCGAAAAACTAATTTGAAAGATTCGTTCTGAACATTGGCATTTTAAATGACCTCGGACCGACATGCTCTAAAAACCTCCCAGGAGTGGAGATTGGCATCGGTATCAATAAAAATCTATCCCTTGACATTTAGACACTTTCACTATTGTATGAATGCAGGGATATTTTCTTCTAACCTAACTTTCTCCAGCTATTGATACCAGAAAAACCAGGGCAAAAGTGACAACCGGCAAAAAAATCTATACATAAAACATCATTCTGTCCATGTCGATGAAATGAACACAAAGATTGGGAAAATAAAGGGCTTCAACTCAACGTCAGGGAAGATAAACTGTGGGCAGACAACAGGAATTTGTTTGTACATCTCGAAATTCAGTGAACTCAACTTTGGAGGTCTGTCGTTCGTAATACCGATTCCTTATGAACGACGGAACATAGAGGACATGAACTTTGCAGGGATTCATGAGTGTATAAGGCAGACAAATTGTAATCAAGTGTTCTCAAACTGAAGCTCCCGAGTAAAACGAAAGATTTTCCAGCCGAGCAGGAGAGGAAAACATTTTCTCCTCATAAAAACAACCACGTGAGTTAGTCTTAGCTCGTAGAATAAACTTCTGCTTCATTTCTTTCATCCTCCTCCATCTTCTTTCTACAACATGCCAGCTCTTCTTCCTGTCCTGTCGTTTTCTTATCTGCTTCACAAATTGGGAGGCTTCTCCCTTCACCATTTACGAAGCAGAGCACACCCATCCAGTGACTGGCTAACTAGGCAGGCCACCAGACCACGACATGAAGGGAAGACAAGGAAAGCCATCAACCATCAATTCTTCACCAGCCACTTAAGCCTTCAACACATCATCCAAGTCCACAATCTTTACCCAAAGTAAAATAAGAATTACTAAAAAAAAAAAAAATCAATGTTTCATTCATTCATTCATTAAAAATACATCTGTAGTTGAGCCCAC
>JAQIWC010000194.1:0-12060 GCA_034694605.1 Folsomia penicula | reverse complement strand
ACGATTTTTTTTCTCGAAAATTTTCTTCTTAAATTAACTTGATGGACTCTCCCCTTGGTAGTGTTGGACGAAATTTTTATTTTGAAGTTATTTTCCTTCCTACAAATTCAAGACTTGAAAAGCAAAAGGAATCGTGCTCTAGTTGTTTGAATCATTCGTCACAAAGCTGTGGATGTGGATGTGGATGTGGCGCAACTTGAATTTTGATCGGATTCCTGTTCAACATTTTATTTGAATTTTGATCCAGTCTGAATTAATTTAAAACAAAATCTTTGGATGTAAGTAAGCAGACCTTCCCGAGATGAAAGAAGGAGATATGAGGAAGCCAAGCCACCTCACCCACTCGTACTCGTCTCAACCAAAGACTTTATCTCATCTCATTTCATGCCCTGACTTTGAGTTGGAGTTGATCTCTTATTTCTCACTCTCATGCCTTCAATTCAACCAGAGCAGAACAGACTGACAAGCTCCAGTTCCAAGGGAGAGTCGGAATCTGAATCTGAATCCTCCAATAAACCAGAGGAGATGAGAGAAAGATGAGAAAGAGACGAGGGATCAGATCAGATCAGGATGAGTAAATTTCATGGATAATACTGAGGATGCACCGAGATTTTGGATACGAACGCAACTGCGGATAACTTTTTCCCTAATGTGAAATTTGAACTGTACTTTTCAGGAAGTGGGGGTAGTATATTCAACAACATATGTTCAAAAGGTCAAGTGTCTAGTGTTAACAATGCCCCCACCAGCCACCCCAGAGGTAGAGAGTGTCATAAAAATACTTTCCAAACGTAATTACAGCTATAGCATGATAATTAAAGAGGCCAAGGGCCAAGGATTTTCGGTTAGTAAAAGACTAATAACCAAAGTACTAAGTAATGAAGGAATAAAGCGTGAAGCTGTTGCCGTTGGACTCCCACCACCCCCTAAAAGACACCCATCAAAAGTGCTAAATCTGGCCGTTTTAAGAAAATTTGACCTTTTGACCTCAAAAGAGAATCCACCAACCCAAAAACAAATTGGGCGAAAAGTTCACGTGTCACCACGCACTGTGCGTAGAGGTTCGAAAAATTTTCAAAAGAAACTGCGGCGGAGGGGTCTTGTGCATTAGCTCACTAAGAAGCACTAGAAAAATCTTCGGAGATTATGCAAAAAATCTTATGAAAATTATTTGAATCGTGATAAAAATGAATTTGAAGTGGCACTTGATAGGGTACTATTCTTTCTACAAGATACAAACGGGCATCGAAGAATATATTAAGATTTTATGACTGAAAAAGTTCAGCGAAGTGAACCTGTCACCACAAGCAGAACTTTTCTAAAATGGTAATAATGGTCATTTCTATGTCAGGTCGTGGTGTCCTCCCACTTATCAAAATGCCTCAAAAAGTTTTTTTCTATTCTTTCAATAGTTAGTACTTTGGTTATCAGTCTTTTGCTCATCGAAAATCTTTGACCTTTGGCCTCTTTAATTATCATGAAATAGCTGAAATTACGTTTGGAAACTATTTTTGTGACACTCTCTACCTCTGGGGTGGCTGGTGGGGGCATTTTTAGCACTAGACACTTGAAATTGTGAACACATGTTGTTGAATATACTACCCCCACTTCCTGAAAAGTACAGTTCAAATTTCGCATTGGGGAAAAAGTTATCCGGAGTTGAATTCACATCCACTATCTCGGTGCGTCCTGTACATTCCTGCGTAGTATGCAAGAATTAAGTCGGGATTTGTTTTAAAGCAGGATATTAATGACGCAGAGAGAATAACAAAATTAATCGTACACAAATAAACGTTCGTTTGTGGTATGACCCGTATACAGTTACTGCAGGAAACTTTTATTTATTCCGTGATAATAATGTAACGATTGAAAAATTGTTTATTGGATTTTTGTAATGCTGATTACAAGGAATCAATTTTTTATTTGATTTTTTTTTGCACAGGAAGTTCATGACGCGGATCCTATCTCGATTTACATATGTTAGTGTAACAATGGTTGTAGGAATTATTTGACATTTTTGATACAATGTACAATAATTGATGTCTTTAATTTACAATAAAATTATTGATACATTACAAATTGATGTGTTTCACGTTATGCTAGAAATATTTTTGTGTACATTTATATCATACTTTTTCCTAGTTGACAAAAAGGTTGACACACTTCATATCAAGAGCAAACTAATCAACCTATCCACACAAAATTGCCACATAACCCCTGGTGTCAATTTATCAAAGAAATTGCCGTCGCCCATCAATATTTTACATGGTGGGCATGACCACATGAAACGTTTTAGCCAACGATTATTTCTCCTCCTACCCTTCCCTCTCAACCCAGCAATAAGATCAATGGACGCCAGATACGGCAAATTCAAGCATTTGATAGCAATATGAATATCCATGAACATATCCACACCAATTATCAAAAAGAAAAATACAATCGGAATCGGGATTTTGGAAAGGGACGTTGAGAGGACGTAAATTGAACTGATTTCAGCAATCATTATCTCCAAAAGGAGCATCGCCATGAGGGGTTTGCTCCAAAATCCGTTCATGAAATTCACCATGACCTGTGTGATCCGGTATTGCTTTATTTGAGGAGATGAACGATGTACTTCTCTGTTGGATAAGAATTGTTATTTAAAAAATCTTACATAAATCCACATACGAACTCATACTTTTTGAGTAAGCTTATCCATAAACACATAATCTCCGCGGGATACACCAACATCCCAGCATGAACGAGGACCGTAACGGAGGTTAGAATGTAGAAAATGTACGCTCCAAATATTCCAATCAGAATCCTTTCAAACAATGAAATACCCTTGCCATGGTCCCATCCTTCATTGCACTCTTGGAGAAGAGCATTTTAGAGGAGAGGGGGTGTGCAGGGACGGACAAGGGCAAGGAAGAACATGGCCAAAGGTCCTGCAATCATGGAGCACTTGACGACTTCACAAATGAGTAAAATTGATCTTCTTGCGTATCCAGTGGCATCTAATTAAGGACAGGTCAAATTAGGAAATAAGGCAATATTTTAATTTCTTTCTTTAACTCACTTTTAACATATCGACACTGTTTCTCAAGCCGGGCAGTAGTTTCTATCAAGAATTTGTACTCATTCTTGCGACAGAATGCTATGATTTGAATGATCGCCACGATTATAAACGTAGAGGAAAAATAGAGTAACATAATTACTTTCCAAACGGGTAAAATAATTTTTCGTGTGAAAAATACGTTTACACATAACCACCAAAAGAATGTCGAAGCCTGTACAACCAGGCTTGCAACAGAAAAGAAAAATAAAGCGAATTGGAAGGGACCCTTAAGGAATTTTACACCGTTTACAGAGCATGGAAGTATGGGGGCTGAGAATGACCACATTGACCAGGTGCACAGGGTCCCAAGGGGTAAACTATATGAGACGGAGGGTGGAGGATTCAAAATATTTTGAAAATAGTTGATGATAAAGTTTCGGAAATACTTTATAAATTTCATTTTCTCAGTTTAATTTTTGCGAATTTTGCAGTTCAACTTGAAACGGGATAAAAACATCTGCCAGTCTGTTGTGTCAGCTTAAGTTTGGCAATTTTAGTAGAAAATTGTGGACGTCATATGAGACAACCTGCCATGACGGAAGTCTAGAGTTTAAAACAAAATACACCATATTAAGCTGTCCATTGGACAACATTTGACAGGTGAAGTATGAAATGCCGACTAAAATTAAAATATTTTAGTGTGTCCACCCTTTTCATGTCATGAACATATTGACATTCTAAGTTTATTTTATGTTGTGAATGCTACTAAATACATACACGCGATAAAATAAACTATATTTTATTTCATCGAAAATAAGACTTTTTATACAAAACCATTTACATTGAGTAAATCCAGCAGAAGACACATAATAACTTTGGATTTGGGTTATGGCATTCATAAGTGAGTTCCATACATAAGAAACAAGGTTAATAATCATCATTACTAACCCAAATATAGATATCCCTTATTTGGGCAAGACAAAGACAACATTCCATGAACGTAGACAATACAAAGACTTGTAATAAAAAATACAACAGAATTAAACTGCAATACTACACAATTCTTTCTGAATGAATATTCAACTATTCAAATATTGAATACAATCAATAACATTTTACATCGGAGAAAAGAATCCAACAAAGGCAACTTGGTCAGTCGTGACAAAATGAAATGTGACAATGGAACCAGTCTATAATGTCATATTTATCACATAATAATCAATATTATCGGGTTCTACGTGTGAAGGAAAACATGCCAACAACTTCTTCCCGAAACCCTTTCCCAAAAACACAATAAATAACAAAATTTACAGAAGAGTTTACAACTATCATCAGCATTTGAAAAATGTTCACAATTCCTGCAGGAGTCTCCTCAAATTGAAATCCCTCCTTTCCAAACTCTGCTACTAGTACGATCCAAATTATTTGGAGTGTTGTTGGCATTAATGAAAGCGTCACAACAGCCAAGGTTAGATGCGTCAAGTGTCTTTCGCCTCTATTCATATGTGGCCCCCTCGTTAATTCGTTCCTTTGTTTCCTGGCTCGCCAAAGTCCTCTGAGAAGGAAGGAGCTCCCCACCGCCAAAATAACAAAGGGGATAACGCGGCCGATGACGAACTCCGTGTAGGGACCATAAAATATAGTCCATAAAATGGTTTTTGTCAAATAATGTTCACTCATAGAAACCCCACCCTCCTCATCATACTCGACAACAATTTGAAACCAAAATGGTATATTGTAGAGTAAGATAAAGGAAGCAGTGAGCACCATTGCAACAACTGTTCGGGATCTTGTAATCCAGATTCGACTCTTGAGAGGGTGACAAACTAGAGAAAAGCTAAATTCAGGTCAAATTCATCCGGAATAATTCGATCAAATCACGTACCGTAGATGCAACGCTCAAGTGCTGCCAAAACTGTAAAAGCATTAGATCCATGTTGTCCTGGGTAAAGATGCAATTTAAAAATTATTTTACTACTAATTTTTAGATTAATCAGAGATTAACAGATTAACGGAATTACCGGTCAAGGCCATTGGGTATGTATACCGTAAATGCACAGTAAACCAATAAGTTATCATGGCATGATTCCCAGTGATCAAGAATGCTACGGAGTGATACCCTACTGCTGTTCCTGTTATTCCAATAATAGTCAGGATATCCCAAACAGTGAGAACGGCTAGGATCAAATTCAGCGGAACGGATCGCATTCTTTTTCGTAGCAATATGACAGCACACACAAAATTACCAAGGATGCCAAACACCCCAACAACCACCATGACGAGTAATGTTAGTATGTAGGTATCTCCGAAATAGACTCGGAGGCCGTCGAGTCCGGTGGAATTCATTTTCAAAATTTTTTAAATGATAACACAGTTAAAGTAGTGATATCATTTCCAAAAAATTTTAAAACTGAGATTTCCGTAAAAGAGCAAACAAATAATGTTGTTTGCTTTTGCCATTGAAAATATCAATAATTTTTTAGTGATGTGTTTTCCCAGGATGTAGATGCATGACTGATGATTCAATTGAATAATATTTATATCCGATTGTGTTGTTGATGTGGTTGTGGCTGGTTGCTAGTGGCATGTTGTTGGTTTGGAATGTAAATGAATTTTATAATTCAAGCTGTGATGTTTTGCAAGCAATGGCATTTATTGTTACGAGTTTTTTACTTATTTATTATTCGAATCCGTGATGTTTCGCTGAATTAATGGATGATCAAAATAAATTTAGCCATTTAACCTGTTATCCAATGCCGTCTAGTTTTTAATTCCATCCTTTCATTTGGAATATATTGGTTATCAGACGAAATTGGCTCCTATACAATGCAATTTTTATTTGTGTCTTTCCTCATATTCCAACTTTCCATGGAGCAAATGTGCAACTGCATTTTACAAACAAATAAAGTAAAATCCTGAGTTAAAAATCTACATTTCATATATGCAATGCATCATTCATGCAACCGTTTTCACTTTCATGCACTCTGGTCTTGCAGAGTGTCAATGATAGCTCAACATGTTATGGGTTGCATGTTGTAAGTTGCGTAGGTAAAAAACGCTTCACTGTAACACGTGGACTTGTTGGTCCCAATGAAATGCCTACACATCTCCTTTCCTTCTCTTCCTTCTCTTTACCAGACTTACTTACACATGTAAGTACAGACATACAGTGAAAGATTCATGCATAAAATACAGGCTCGAGCTGAATCCAACTCCTTCCTTCCTTGATTGCAAAGTGAGTGGGTAAGGATCTATGAAAACAAACTGACAAGTTTTTCCTTTTCCCCTCCACTTTAAGAACATGTGTAAGGGATAGGATGCATAGGATATAGTTTAACCGACATGCAATAATCTGCTCAATTTTACACTATGGTCTTTGTTGACATTTTAAGATTAGGAGTACAAATATTTAAACTATTAGTCACTGATGTACTGGTCGTTATGATTTGTCCAAGATTTACATCCTTCTCCATAAATTATTATAAATTTTTTACGCATTATTTATTTATTTAAAGCAGAAGGAATAATTGCCATGAGTTGTTTGATATGTGGAAGTGTGGTGGAAATAAAAATAGACAAAACAGGTGTGACAAGGTGCAAATTAAATGTCGATCAAAAGAAAACCGTCCTTTTCTACAATATTCTCCAGGTATGAGAGTAGTAAATGCACTATCATAAGTTTACCTGCGTTAATTTAAGCGTGATTTCATTACATTGTAATTCACAGGTTTATGTGGTAACTATTTTTATTGTTAATTAATCAAATATTTACTCAATCAAAAAATAGATGCCTCTAACAAAATGTGGGGATTATTTGGAGGAAGAATCAGAAGACTTTGTATCCTGCGAATCCTGCTCCTACCTCTTGCAACAGAGCCACTCCTTATCTACAAGGATGGAGCGGTTATCTTACCTCCTTCGAGAGATCCAGGGCACCGTGGTCAACCTCCTTTCTAAGACGCAGAAGGATGACAATTTGAAATCATCCTCCTTAAAAAACAATCTTATCCAACTCGCCAAATCCTGGAGTAAGCCCGGTTCTTCAGAACATTCCACTCATACCTTCCCACCAAAACGAAATGATTTTCAAGTGGAAGAACATTTTGCTGGTTTGTGTTTCATACATTTTACATAAATTTAATCCAGAATAAACCTGATTTACTGCTAACATTGCAGCCATACCATCAAACTCGACATCTCCCCCATGTGATAAGGATGATAGGGTGGGGGTGGATCAACCTTTAAATTGCTCGATAGTGTCACAAGAATACGATTCAAAATCCGAGATGGAGGAGAATGATGATCCATGTCAGGAGGGGGACTTGCAAAATATTTCCGATCCATTTCTCAGCCCTTTCCAAAATGACGATGCTCATCTGGCAGATCAATCTCACGTGATCGACATTTACTATGAGTACGGGAGTAGTAGTGAGGATCTTCAAGACGAGTTAAACTATGATTATACGGATTTCCTGCAAAATGCTGGGAAACAAGGCAGTGCCAGATCATCCTCACCACTTCCTCCTTCCCTAGATTATCACCCAACATATCCCCATGAATCTGAGGCCTTTGTAAGAACACCTTTCCGTCATGTGCGTCCACCACGACCACCATCCCCCACCCCCTCCACTTCATCCTCAACTTCAACCTCTTCCCTCTCATCTTCATCTTCCATGGACGACTTGTTTCACGAACAAATCATAAAAACCAAGAAACCCAAGCCGGATGCCAAAGCGGAGCCTCATCATGTCTGTCTCCTGTGCCAAATAGTGTGCAAATCCCACCATCTTCTTGGCCAACACTACTATTTCTTCCACAATGATCCCACAACATGGCCATGTCCGGTGGCCGGATGTGGATCAGAGTTTGATTCCAAGCATAAACTTTGTTCTCATCAAAGAATGGTGCATTTACCTAAACATGTTCAAAATAAGGATAAGGGTAAACCAGGGTCAAAACCACGAAATGATGCAAAACTCTCCCCCTCACCCACCCGATTCATGCCATACCGGACCTACATCTGTCTTTTGTGCAAGGACAGCAAATTCTTCACCTGTGGCATCCGTCTCTCCGCCCACTACTCGTCGTTCCATGATAATCCCAAGGTTTGGCCGTGTGGCGTCTGCTCCGAGGAGTTTGATCACTACCGGAAGTTGTACATGCATCGGAGAGAGGTGCATCGGAATCTGCCCTACAATTCGTATCCAAAAGTGGGCACGCCAAAGACCAGGACCAGGACTACAGCCGTCTTTAAAACGAAGGAGAATGGGCAAAGCACAAAGCTTTTAATCCATAAAAAATTATTTGGTCGTTTCGCTTGTAAATCTCCGGGATTGCTCCGAAGTCCAAGAATTTGGAAGTGTGGGGAGTGGAAGTGTCACCAGGAGTTTGATGACCATAAAAAGTTGTACCTGCACAAGAGGGATGTCCACAATTCAGTGGCGATCAACAGACATTGGGATGCTTCCGGGAAGAATCAGAGGTTTAAGGTGGGCATGGCTCAGAATGTGGAAAATCGTGGGGAAGTGAGCATTGTGGATGAATGGAAGGAGGAAAATGATGCCAAACAATGTCAAGTTATTCAGGATGAGTCATTGTTACGCAACGAAGATAATAATTCAGTACAAATCAGTTCCACAAATTCAATACCTTTACAACAAACGGGGGAAGAATCTCCACAAAATATGCAGATGAGTCCGGATCAGACAGAAATTAGCAAAATTAGTGAATCAGTGGAAGTGGGAATTGAAAATGATTCGGGCTCTGTTCTTCTCACCTCAGAAAAAGAATGCAGTCCCTACTTCTGCTTGGTTTGTGATATTGGTTGTGAACGGGATAGGATACTGGAGCATCATGCAATAATGCATGGAGACAAGTGGGTGTGCCTGGTTTGTAAAATGATATTTCCCTCGGCAGTAAGATTGTTCGGTCATAGGTCAAATGTTCATAATAATCTTCCGAGAACGGGGATTAAAGCCAATGAATAGCAATACAATGCTCAATGCAAATGTCTCAATTTTATTAAAATGAATGAACAAGGTGTAAAACAAATACTCAAGAAGCGTACAATCAACAAACTATTTATTTATAGAGCTTATTTACAAGTTGTGATTATTTAATATTTATTTATTATTATGTCGAAAGAAAATGGATTGTTTTATCCTGCCTACTCAAAATACGTTCTATGCAATTTATTAAATAACGCTTAATTTCACCGCCAATACTTTAAAACTAATTGATACAAATTAAATTTCTAATGTTAGTAAAAAATACGTGCCGTAATATTACTCAAAGCAAATAATGCCGTTTTATATCGTTACCATTAATTGTACTGAATTTTAAGTAAATACTCATCCATAAATAAATACTTATTCAAATTTTTCTCATGATTTCAAAATATTTGTTTGTGGGTGCATGGATTTATTTTAATTTGTGCATAGCTTTCTTTTACCAAGTGACTAAAATGTGAATAGGTTGTCACATTTTTGGAGACCAATTTCATAGTTGGCTGTGATTTATTATGTATGTATGACGGATTGACAATGAATATTCTAGTCGTTTTTTTTGCATTGCTGCATTATCAGAACCCAATCATCGCTGCCAATGCCATTTCTCTGTCTGAAACCTTTTCGAAAGTCAAGTTATAGAGCAAATCATCAATCTGAATTAATACCATGGCTGGATTCGCAACGGGGGAACCGCTCCTTGAATGAATGGAATTATAGCCTCTCGTGTAAATAGTGCGTGGTAGCCCAATCCCTGTCACAAGCTGAATTTCCATTGGGCCTGGGTCAAACCGAAGAAATGTTGTCGGTGTAAAGTACTCATGCTCCGCAACTCCGTTGATAAAGCTTGTGATGACGCATAGACGCAGTGGAATGTCCAACGGGGGTTGACACTGTCCCATCATGCTGGTCTAAATAATATCAAAATCAAAAAACAGGAACACACTGGAGAATTGACAATCAGATTTACCTCGGGTGGTGCAAACAAGGGCCCCATAAAAGGGCTCTGGTTTCCCTGGCCAACTTCCTCAGCTTCGACCTTCACTTTTGTCGAAGGGATGGAACTTTGTGTGTAGTCCATGTCGATACTAAATAGACCGACAATGCGTGTGCATGGGCAGGATTAAATGAGCTTATTTTCACAAAATGTGATTGTATAGGATATTGTTGTCATCACAGGTTAATTTAATCAATTAAAACTTACCGATTTTAAACAATCAAGTGCTCATGTGCATGTAACACCAAAGAAGTTTGAATATTATTTGACTGTATGTAACTTTATTATTTAATATGATGTGCACAGACAGGAATGGTAAATTTGTGTGATACAGATACTTATGCATGCTAAACTCTCAACCCTTTGGATCAAGAATTGACACAAAGTGGAGGCCCTGGATTACAAAGCAACTCAACCTACATTGCACCTGGGATGATTTAAGCGTTTCATGCATGAACTTATTTCTGCATACATTTTCTCTACCAAGTACAGCGCACGAGCATTGCTTGTCAACTCCTGGATTCATGGACACCAGTTGCATAGCATGGCTGGCTGGCTGTGATTGATTAGAGGGATGCAAACGAAGAAGCATCCACCTTCCAGCCTTTGTTCACAACAGAAATCAAAGCAAAGCAAAGTTTGCTTTGCAAACCACACTTCTTCATACCACATCAGTGGTATGAATCAACAGTCAGAACACTCAAGTTTTAACGTAGGTAGATTATGTGGTGTATGCATTGACTTGACTTTACATGACGACAAATACGTACATACCTACATATGTAAGAATGTATGTATCTTATTCATGCATGTTTCTTATAATTCCAGTCAGCATGGTGATCTTGATACTGAGAAAGCGTTGAAATCCTATGTAAATGCTGCCTATGCATTTTACACAGCAAATCTTTTCATTTCCGTCCTTTTCCCCAAGATTTGGAATAAACTCCAGAAACATTCTTGTCATCGCCGTGTCCAATAAAGATTGGGATCATTGAGAAATTCACGGAGGATAAGATGAGCTGTTTGATTTGTTCCACTCCCATCAAAGCCACTCATCTATCTGCGACTCCAGAGCGGGACGGGTGTCATGTCCGTGACCTTGTTGCATCAGCATCATCAGCATCAGCGTCACCTTCTTGGAACGAAACTATCACCGAAATTTTCCTATTTCATAAAATCCTGGAGGTACGTAATTTCATGCTAAAATCTAAAGTTTTGCCATGGAAACGTGACTGAGTGTTGTCATGTTTTGATTTAGATTCCGTTGTCAAAGTGCCACCGAGTTCTCGAGTCCTTGCATTCTGGGGAGAAGGGTGGAGCCGGATTCTGCCCTCCCTGTCGTCTCCTGGTGGATCAGAGCCACTCCCTCTTTGACCGAGTGGAGAGGCTGACCACCCACCTCACCCAGATCCAAGGGAGGGTCTTCTCCCTTTTTGTGGGCAGTGGGGGTGTGGCTGTGGCTGCGGGTGGAGAAGGCACGGATTCCAAGACTGCAAATCGATCCGAATTGATTGAAATCATAAGGAAATTCTCAAATCTAAAGATTCCGAATGGTGAGTTGACCCTGAAATTAAAGTAAACAATTTAATTAAAGGCCACCAAATAAATAAGGCCTCACGAATTCCATTCCCCATCCAGACAAGGGTCGGAAAAGGGGAAAGAAACGGAGTAAGCTGCCACCCCCACTGCTACCTCCACCCATAGCGCCACAATTTCCACAAGATGTCAAAAATTCCTTTGAGCTCTGTGAAATCCGCGCGGACGCTGAAGGGAGGCGTTCCCTGGGAAACATTCTCGTGGCTGGGGACCTTGGCCAAATCAGGGGCTTTGACCTTGAGCCGCCGCCTCCTCCTCTCACTGCCAAAGGTCAAACTCAAGGTCAAGGTCAAGGACAGAAAGAGGGTCATAAACCGTGGCGGGATGTGACCCTCTTTTCCGCCCCCACTCTTCCCGAGGATGTTCCACCTCCCACTCCGACTCCCTCCACTGCCCCAACTCCACCCCCACCCACCCTGACACCA
>JAQIWC010000193.1:0-12067 GCA_034694605.1 Folsomia penicula | reverse complement strand
GTAGATCAATTTTGATGCAAATAAGAAAGCTACAGGAGTTACTTATGTACAACGTAAAATCACGCATACAATAACTGCAGAAAAAGAGGTGGTTCTTTCTGCCGGAGCTATCGGGACGCCACAGCTTCTCATGGTATCCGGGATTGGACCATCTGTCCATCTTTCTTCGTTTGGAGTAAATTACGAAACCTTAAATTCTTGAATTTCAGTATTTTTTAAGCAATGACCTCCAACAGATTGATGTAATATCGGACCTACCCGGAGTCGGGGAAGGGCTGAGGGATCACGTGGAAACTGTTTTTGGCCCATTCATAATGAATGACACAATATCTTTAATTCCGGAGCGGGACATTGATACGACAACCGCTACGACGTATGCATACAATCAATCAGGTGATTTATGGATAATTTTAATCAGTGTAAAAATGCATTGTACATACAAATTTAACATTTGAGATGCCGTATATTTCAATCAATGTATGAATTGTAAAGGTGTTTTCAGCATTGACGTAGTGCATGCTTTGGGCGTTTTTAGCACGGAAACACCCCCAAATCCCGCTTGGCCCAACATGGCCTGTTTCAACTTACCCACGGGAATTTATGAAACTGCTGGGAAAGACTTCAGTAATTATTTATTTGTATCTTTGCACTGCTAACAAATCTAATTGATCTAATTTATAAATTGATTTTAGCAAAAATCTTTGGCCTCGTACCAGGAGCTTTGGACAAATATTTCGAAGGCTATGTTGGAAAGGATGCGAACTTTGTTTTGGTAAATTTGGGACTGCCATCTAGCCAAGGGAGTGTTAGGCTACGGAGCAAAAATGCTAAGGACGATCCTTTGATTGACTTCCAGTATTATACAAAACCGGAGGATATGAAGCATATGGTGGAGGGTATTTGAGATTGTATTGAGTTAATTGAGTCAAATTCACTCCAAATATAATTCATAGGATTAAAATTCATGGTAAAATTTTACGAAACCACGGCAGCTTGGGGAAAATATAATGCTACCTTGATTCCAAACCATTTCCCTGGCTGTGAAGAGCATCCGCTCAGATCGGATGAATATTATGAGTGCTATTTGAGACATTTTACAGGTGTTTTATTAATTAATAATAATACGGCATGATATTTCAACTGGTTTTACTGGATTTGAATAGCCACAACCTGGCATCCCTGCTGTACTGCTGCGATGGGTAAGGCAGGTGATCCGAAAGCCATGGTGGATTCAAAGCTCAAGTTTGATAATTGATTTATTTTTATAGTGTATGAATCTAAGGAATGAAAATCAAAATGAAAATGACCAATGAATTTTTTCAACATAGGGCTTTTGGTGTCACAAATTTAAGAATTGCCGATGCCTCTGTAATTTATAGTTAATATCCCCTATCAAAATGAAATCGAAAAAATCGACCGATCCAAAACGGGTCGTATCATACATCAAAATTTGCGGAATGACGAGAGGAACAAGAATATGCAAAAATTTGCATGGCATCACCGACCCAGTTTTGCAATAATTGCGAAAAACAGAAAATAATTTTTTTTGAAAAGCTTACGGGATTTAACATGTGAAATTTTTAATTTCATGTGTACAAAAAACAAAAATTTACAAAAATTTTTATTTTGTTGCAAAAATTTGCGAAAAACAGGGTGTGAGGTCCCCGAAGGGGACCCACGCCCTGTTTTTGTACCAAAAAAATTGACCGACTTGTGTGTAATATAAAGAACTGATGCTGTAAATAAAAGTCGTTTTTATAAAAAAAAACCATGAGAGTTTGAACTCTTCAAAACTTTTTTACAAGTTGACTTGTTACATTGAACATGACATAGTCACCTACTACCAATTAACATTAACACTCCAACCATGTATGCGTTCATATCAAGTCCTCATTGTCTTTCATTTAGCATGGCTGCATGGCGATAAACGACCACTCTTGACTGACTAATCTGGTGAAAAGTGTTCCGGGTTTGTTTTATTGGCATGAAATTAATGTCATGCATCTGGACAAACATATGCACTGACCACGAACACTAACACGAAGACATGACTCAAACAACTATTTTTACGGCCCTTGTAATTGATTCCTTTTTACATTTGCGTAATTAAATAATGACTTTGATTGAGTGGACTATTCCCCAAAAAAAGAGTAAAAAACCATTCTAAAATTAAGATTTTTCCATGCATCCATCACTAACAATTTTTTAAAACCAATATCAATATCACACCTGCCACCTACAAACTATTGCATTTCCCAACAGTTCAAGCAAAGTAAGGTAATAAGGCCCCTTGTATTTGTATTCTTAACCACATAAATAAATGTGCACCTTCAATTACCACCAATTAAACAAAAATCAATGCCAAACGATTCCTACCCACTCTGCCCAGGTTAAGTTAAGTTGAAGCCAAGCCAAGTCTTAAACCAACAAAGCAGCCTTACTAAGGTGAGGGGATCTAATGTAGTTCCTATTTATCAGTCAGTCAGGTTACCTTACCTTACCTTAAATTTGATTCACTTAAGATTAGCCCCAACACCAACTCCTACCCCATTGTCTATGTGATGTGATGCCTAATGCCTGCTTTATTTGCACATGAGACGACCGTACGTGCAGTACATTGTAAATTCAGAATTGGCATTGCATTTTCCACTTCATTGTTGGAGTGAGTGAGGGACTGCAAAGTAAGACTCTGGCTCCTTTTACTACTGGGGACCATTTATTGCTTGCCTGCGTTGCTGGGGTTGGTTTTCAGGTAAGAATGAATGGGACAGGTGAGCTTGAGTGAGTGAGTTGGTTAGTTGCATTGCAGTCACTCCCTCACTCTGGCAGTGCAGCAGGTAGTAATTCAAGTAAAGTAACAAAGTGCACAGGTAGCTTGGGATCAGAGTCAGTCAGCGTCAGGTAGTGAGTGCTGCTATCACTTGAGGAGTTGAGTTCAGTGGTGGCTTGGGAAAAGTGCATAAAGTTCTCGTAAAGTATCAATCTCACCTCGGTCAACCCAAGTTGAATCTATTTTCATATACAACTTTGAAGCTGATCACGGCATTGAAGAAATCTGGAAACTGTGTGGTGTTATGTGATGGATATCTGAAACAGATAATGGACTCTGGCTTGGTCAAAATTTCAAAAAAATAAGGTAGGTGGGTATTTAGTGATGAGACTTTAATGGTGTTGGTTGGTCATCCCGAAATTAACCGGAAGCCAACTGATCCGGTCTGATCTGGTATGGTTGATGGTGATAGTTGACTGCTCAAGGCAAGAAAAGCCGGATACGCAGTTTAGCATAAATATTAGAAATCGATCACCTCCCCTCTGTTTGAAAAGGGGTGAAGGATTTCTTTCTGGAGTTGCATATGCATTTGCATGCAGAATACAGTTAGACTCTAGAATTGACCCTTTCTACCTTTATGGTGAGGGCAGCATTATGCATTATGCCATTTTCTGTGAATGTCCATCCATCCATTTCATATCCAGTTTGTTCTCACCAATATTCATCCCACCCAGGACAAAAAGAAAGCTTGGGTTGAGTACACACTCGAGAGCTGGGTCAAGGCAAATCACAGCAAGACAACAGAGCAAAAGACCATGAAAAGAATAATGCAAAGTTAATTACTTGCATTCATCCATTCGAAATCGTCCTAATCGCCCTTCCCTCCCTCTTTAAGACCCTTAAGCAACCACTGCCTATGCCTCCACATCCACACATGACCGAAGGAAGCAGGCAGGGAACCACTCACTCACTCAGATCAAATCAGATCACTTTGATATGAATCTCTTATTTTATGTTTCAATCCAATGGTTTCCCAATCAATACCACATTTCATTTTTACATTACGTCCAACCATTACCTGGTATGTAAGGTAAGGTGAGTAAACCTGTCTGGCTTGTCTACCTGCCTGCAGTTGACGTCTTTTAGAGAGAAGGGAGGGGTACCTTTTTGCCTTGATGAGGCAGGTAGGGCAGGTATTTTTGGTTTGTTTATTTTAAGTTTACAATACTTTGTCACCTCACCTCTTGGGAGTGTGGTGTGCTGCATAATATTGGCGTTATTGGTCTCATGAATATTCTTCCCGTAAGGAAAGTGCACCATTTAAAGTTATGCGTGCAGTAATCTTAAGATTTGAATGGGTAGGACAATGGCAATATTAAATAAGCATGAGCATGGCCACTTATTTATGTGTCGATAGACCCTGCCTGGTCTTAAGGCAGTTTGTCAT
The DNA here is from genome assembly GCA_034694605.1 of Folsomia penicula. Lineage (NCBI taxonomy): Eukaryota > Metazoa > Arthropoda > Collembola > Entomobryomorpha > Isotomidae > Folsomia > Folsomia penicula. Next base: position 7,850 of record JAQIWC010000193.1, on the reverse strand, counting down.
TAAGATGTTAATACCATTATTATGCAGACGTCCATTCTTCTCATCGACCAAATTTAGAATTAGAACAAAGTCAGTCGCCAGCCAATAATTCAACAAAACACCTCACCTCTGCCAATGGTCAGTCGTCAGTGGTTTGGTTGTCTTTGTCGTCTGTCATTTATATTTAGCTCATTGCTGACAAGCTTTGCATCCATTTTATTTCATGGCTTGGCTTGACTCAGGTAATGATTTGATGAAAATATTTTGATGGGGATTGTTTAGTTGCACTCCAATTAGGCATGGATTATTAGATTGGATGGGTGGAGTAGGTGGATTTACGACCTGCACCTTAACAGCTTAACTGCATATGCATGCATGCACAATTTAAGTGCATATCCTTTTGGTCATTTCTCATCACGTCATTTCTTGGCATAAATTCTGATACTTAAAAATATTGGGTGCATGTGCATTTGTGCAGGTGCAGGTCAACGTTAAACATTCGTCCAACAATCACCAACCAACCATTTACCGACAAACTTTGTTTTTAATTACAATTTGTTAAATTGTTTACCTTAACCCGTTCATTTATATTGCTTCCAGGAAGTCGGAGTTTGAATCCAACCTGGTTTCAAGTTTTGCATGTCTCTCTGTCAAGGCTGAGCTGTATTTCAGCGTGGCTCTCTCCCTCCAAGCCACGCGTTGAACCGCTCCCAAAAAATGGTGTCCTCATTCCGGCATCATCCCTCTTTGTCCCACAATTCCACGGGACAGATGCTCCACCACACCCAGGATTCATCCCCTGTTCAGTGAATCGCGTCATCTTCTCCAAAAGACAATGAAAAGAAAGAGAAAAGACTAAAATAATTAACCAACACCTAAACACGAGAGTGCCATACACCATACCCACATATCGATACCGATCCATTTAATTGTTCACAGAACACGAGTGTTAAACTTGTTACATTCATTCACTCAGATTGAGAAAGTGCTTCTTCATTTTGTTCATCTTGTTGATTTTTTTGTTTTTTTGCCAAAATCTTTCATTTCCACGCCTCACTGCTTTATAAAATAAAATAAAATAGACTGACCAGATCCAAGCCACGCCAAGCAATTATTCACGTTAACCTCACCTACGTACCGTACCATAGTCAGGCATTTAAATGAAAGAGATGAAGCCGAGAGGGAGAGTTTGGGTTTTGACATAAATAATTTTGATATAAATTAATCTAATCTCAAAAATCAAATCAAGGAAGGTCAATCAGCCAGACCTTCTCCTTCAAACGAAACTAATCGTAAGCTCCAAGCAAACTTAGGTTGTGTGAAACGGACTCATGCCTCGGAGTAAGAGTTGAGAGGGGTGTGAATTTAAAATTTAAAAAGTTAATTGTGCTGCTGATTAATTAATTTAACGTAAAAATGTTGGTGAATTGGACGGGGAAGCTGGGGAGCTTCTTTGGGGGACGCATCTTCAGGATTTTGATACTTTTCCTGTGTGCTCTGGGGATATTGGTCGGAGGTATGTAAAGATGAAGTTTGCAAAAAATTTGCAGCATTTTTGCGAACAATTTGATGCTAATGTGAAATGTTTGATCCCATAGTTTATCGGGCAAGGGGGAATCGCATTGAGAAGGAGCAGTTGCAGAAAAATAGGCCTTTAAAACAGTAAGTTGAAAGATTTTTTTTGCACACTTTTGCATAAGCTCCAAAAAAGAGATGTTCCATTCGATTGATGGAAAAAATGCTAAATAAATCCATCATAGCTCATTGAATTTGGATTTTAATTGCGTAACATTGCACATCCGGTCATGAAATGAAAGCATGCAGAATTCTGTAGATTCGCATGCATGTATTTTTGCATGCATGCAAATGTGTAATCATGCAACAATTCTTTAATTGGAATTATTCCATTGGAACGCTATCATCTATGAATTCCGAATATTTTTATAACAAAGAATGGATTAATGGACCGAATAATAAAATCTTTTTTTCCTCTTCAACTTCTCTCCGTCTCCGTAATTACATAAAATTACGGCTCCCATATGAATTGCAAAAAGCAGACCCTTTAATTTAAACATCAAGTTTTGAGAGAGGGAACGGACTTCTGCGTAATTTACCTTTTCTTTCTAAAACACAATGCTAAATTACCAACAATTAATCATACTAAAGGCAATGAACTTGTTGTTTGTCCCTTGATCTTGGCCGACTAGGCGTTGGTAGACTACCACCACTGCCACTGTTTTGACTCTGAGTGTCCACGTAATGAGATAAAATCCTCCAGAACCTTGAATTAGAGTGGAGTACACGCAATAAAACAAAACAATGTAAAGCAATTCTCCGTATTGTTTTTTTCATCTGCAAAAAATGACAGGAAGGAAATTTATGACAGTGTCATTGTCATTGTCGCTGTGAGTTTATCATAAAACCATGTAAAAATGTCCATGGATCATTTTACTGGACGCATATTTATTATGCGTCACGCATCATTCAGATTCATGTCATACTCATAATCATGCCAATTCCTTGACAAAAATGCGTGAAAAGAGAGCAAGAGTCAAATAATTTATTGCCCAATTTGTGTCAAATCAAGTTCCAGAGTGGATGCGAGTGATGCGACTTAATTGCAAATTGTAAATATTTACCTTCATTTTTTTCCACCCTACCTACCCAACCCAGTAATTATTGAAGCAATTAAGCAATTTGTAGGTAGGTGGCTTAAGCAATCAAGCAAATCTGTGCAAAACCTAGAAAATTAAGGGGCATTCTTTTATTATCTTGAGCAATAATGATAAAATAATTTAAACCAAAATAAAATAAAATAAAAATTAAGTAGCTGGATGTCATTGGAATTGGTTTGGTTTTTTTGGGAGTGCTACAGCTTTCGGCGTTCATTGTTGTTTATTGTACAGTACCCTCGGTCGGGTGTACCTACATAAATAAATAAATAAATAAATGCATAATTAAGCATCCTAGCAAATCAATCCATTAATAATTATGAGTTGGTTGCTCTTGCTATAATTGTCACTCTGACATTGGGTCGGTGGGCCGGTTGCAGGCGTTCAAAAGGAAATTCATTCAACCTTCTGTGCATGGTACATGCATTCTTGATCTGGTTGTGGATCATATTTTTTGTTACATATTTGTACAATGATCAGTGATTATGTATTTGTGTACAGCACTCCTAAATTAGTCCATGGATGGCAATCAATTTCTATTATTTTATTGATTGATTGATTGGTGGGAAATTGTTCATCAAGTTGAATCCTCGTTGAGAATCAATGTCATTCTTCGTCTGGTGAGATTTACAAGTTTTGTTGACTCGCCCACTACTCAAGATCACTTCATAACATTTCCATTTGAATCTATATTTACCACACTAATTGATTTTTCATAAGAAATTATTTGTGTCGGCAAAGTATAGCAGAAATTTATTATTGATTTGGACTAGAATTTTGCAAAAATATTTTAGCAAAGCATGGCTTTTACATATCGCGATGTATTTAATTACAATTCTAGATATTTTTATGAGCATTTTAAAATCTTATTTTATTTTATTGCACAGGGAAAAACATGGTCACAGTTTCTGTGAGAGTTATTTTTTATTTTATCATGAAATTTTGCATGCATGCATTTCACTTCGAATTGAGTGCACCCCTTGGATTTGATATCAATGCAGTAATTTTAATGCAGATGATGATATCATTATGGAAAAAATGCATCCGCTAATCCTAATTAGTTGAGAAAAGTAAGGCATTTAGAACAAAGCAGGGGTAATTAATGGCATGCAAAAGCCGACAGAAAACCGCAAAATAATTAATTTCTTGAGCCACACGCACATTCTGCAAAACAATTTAATTTTATGCAGAAGACTTTGATTTGCATGTGCACGTGGGCTTAAGAGGCAAATAAGCTGATTGGGACACAAGTTTAATTACAAAGTGATTCAAACATTTAAAACTTAGGATTGGGATTGCGTTTACAATTGCATTAGACTTAGATTGGAAATTATTTAGTAGTTACGTACTTTGATTTGATACGAAATGAAGGAACGAACGAACGAATGTCGCTTCCCATTCTCATCATGATTTAATGATTTCATTCCATTGGTTGCTATTGTACTTGGGAAGTGCGGAAGTGTTTGTGGACCACGACGGTAACTTTGAGACTTTGAAATAAATACACATGTATTAAAATACAGAGTTAAAACAGAGCTAATCCTTGGATGGGATGAAAAAGTGCTCTAAATGAATTTCTCTCAATTGTGAACTAAACCGTTCGAATTCGAGATACAGATTGGCAAATGACACTTCGTGAGATTGATGAGTTTTGGGGCCTCTAACTTTTTTTGAAATAAGTGTTGAACTTGTAAAAATAATAGGTACTTCACAGAATTGCGTGGATTTGCAAGTATTTTTACACCTACAAGAATAACAAAATGCATAATTTAGGGGATTACCTCTGCAATGATGTGCAACGTACTGACGTGGGCAACTACTTAATCTTCATTATGAATGAACTACCATTACCAAGAAAGAATAAATTTACGATGGTTTTGGTAAGAGGAGGATAAGCAGGTTAGTTTTCGTTGCCTACTTTCTTTCTGCATAAGGGCTTAAATTGCAAATATATATTCGCCTACTCCGGAATGATGACGCTAACTTCATTCCAATGATACTAATCCATCCATCAATTCTTGGTAGGGTTGGGTGGGGTGGGTGTGAAGAGTTCACTTAACTTCTGACGATGAGTCACATCCTCTTAACCCAACCAGTTTAGCCATTAAAGGAAAAAGTCTAGCTTTGAAACAATTTATGATTTATTACACCCTTTAATAAGATCTGAGATTATGATTTTTATTATTCGCAAATTGTTTCAGTCTCAGTTTCCGTTTTAGTTTCAAACGCTTCCTCACTTTGCTAAATCAAAATCAAAATCAAACCAGACCACCAACCGATCGGCTATTATGGTGTAAAGCATGTTTAAATATGATAACTGCATGACAAGGCATATTTGTATAACGGCCATTCAAATTGAATGATTATAATCTAAAAACTTTCATTTAATTTGTATTTATTGCGCTATCATCAACCCTACCAACATCCCATCCGCTCTGTCCTTTTGTCATTCATTCCATCCCTTTCATTTCAAACATCCGGAATTTCCTGCGATTTCAAAGAAATACATCAATTCTGTTGGATGTGCCGATAAAGAATCCGGTTTTGCATTTGAGATGAGATGAAATAGTTAAATTTCTTGTTGAGCTGTAAATTCTTAATGGAGTATTTTTATCCAGGATCAAGGTTTTGCAGGATAATTAAGGATTTGCAGGTGTGGACTTAGTCACCCAATTAAACTAGAGGTTGCACTTGGTTTATTTTAGTTTAATTTACAGGATCAATTATTTAACTGGTTGGGTTGGTTATGGTTAGGTTAGTCATTAGTGGGATGGTATGGACATGATCTTACTTTTTTTTGCATCTGCAAATCATTTGGCTTGGATTTTACATTTACATTGTCTGCTAATGCAGTGTGAGATGTGACATTCACTAGCTAAGCTACTTATTCATAAATCAAGTAATATATTCAGAAATGCACCTCACTCAACTTCACTCACATTCCTCATAAAATTCAATGTTATTACGTAACTCGAGCTTTATACATTCACGACCATGCATAACAAACATAACTTGGACTTTAGTTTACAGTAATAGCTCTTTTTCTAGGGGTTCTGGGGGAACTATTGATATTAAAACTAGAAAAAAGCCTCTAAACTGTGCACCTAAGTGCCCAATTAAGAATACAAAATACAATGGATGGAGGCATGTAATGCAGTCAAATGTTGGGTTAATGAGTGAGTGGTTGAACAAAACAAAAGGTGTTTGTTTTATGGATGCATGTTTTTTATAGATTTTCATGGGATTCATGTTCGTATCATATCTCACCAAAAATAGTAGTTCTTTCTTACGCTGAGGCCTTATCTAATCTTGTGTAAATGCCATGTCCAATAGCTCACGAACGACAGCTTATTTCTTGCAGAAGAACAAAATAATTCCATTCCATTCTTCCTGGTTGCTTTGGCTGGGTGATGCTGATGCTGATGCTGTGATTTTTTATGGATGCATGCAAACAATCCTGACCTGCACCCAGAAGATTCCCAAGAACCCAGTAAATTAAATAAAAATGGAATTAAAATGCATACCTCAACTAAGCCTAGGGATGGATATTCACAGGAGATTGAGTTGCACAATTTCATTAAAGTTTAATGGATTTACTTTTTTTGCAGATCAACTAAAATATGATTTTGCAAAACTTTGTAGTTTTGTAAAATTTTCCAAATGAACCCAAAGTAATTAGGGTTTCTAATTAACTTTAGCTTTACCTGCACCTACACCTGCTATAATTGTACAGATTAGATTAAAACCTATAATAAATCTGATATGATTTCACGCACTTTTATCCAATTAAACCATACTTTAAACTAACATTAGTAAATATTTGGGTTTGCGGTTTAGTTTTAAGTTTTAAGTTTGCTTGATTTTGGTGTGTGTGTACTTAACTAAAGATAAGCATGCGTGCAAAAGTTAATTAGTTTAAGATCTGTCTATCATTCATGCAAAGTTCTAGTCTACTTATTTTATTGGTCCATCCATCGCAAACTATGTACAAAATCGTAATAAAATTATTAGACACGGCAGGCAGGTACCTAAATATGCAGTGCTGTCCATCTAATTTATTTATTGCAAAAATTGTGATTGTACTTATTTACAAACAAAAAAATAGTCGCAATACACATGTATTTCGACCTACCTACTAAAATTAAAATTGCAATTGTTAGATAAGTAGATAATATTTGGCAAATATGCAAAAATGCATGCATTATTCTTGTTCGTCCAAGAGAACAACAAGATTAGGACGAAGCATAAAATAAATATTCTTCTCATTGTTGAAGGCATTCTAAAATGTTGAGTGAGCGATGATTGTAATTGTTTATGTGGATTTATGTGGATTGGGATGCCTTCATTTCCATTCATTGTCATCGTCATCGTCATGTGGTAATCGATACTTGAGAAATCGATTGGTATGTTGACTTTGGCATTTAGATTTACATTTTAGTTGCCACCACTGACTTTTCGGCTTGGTTTGACTGCTTGATTAGTGAAGCGTGCTTGTTAAAAAGAGTCAAATTGGCGAAAGATAAAGTAAGGCTTGATTTTATTTTTTACCTAGTTGTTGAGCAGATCAACGTTGACCAACCCAAGGTGACTGTCAACGTCAACATCAACGGACGGCTCAGGTTGATACCGATGTTGACTGAGTGATGTGATTCATCCATCACTTATTTGTTCCGCAAAAAAAGAGGAATTTTGCCAAAACTAGAGATTACCTGTCTGCAATTAATCCATCCATCCATCCATTTCCAGGCTCCTTCCATCATAGTCAACTCAAGGGTCTAGTTCCGTGACAGGAACATGGACAGTTGGACATTGTCCAGTCCTCCATTGCAAATTTAAGCCTATCACAAATCAACCAAGCCACGTGCGGATGTCGCCAATTATTTCCTCCATTTAATTTAATTATTTCCAGAGTTAAGCATTTCACAATTAACATTGCCTTATCGTTAATCGTTATGCTCATGTTAATGGATGGATGAACAAGTGATTGACGATTTTTTAGCTAATTTAATTTGTGTCAGGTCATGTTGAACGTTGACATGATGACATGTCACGACCAGAGTTGACATTCCAAATGTCAACTTGACTTAAGAAACAAAAGTCAAAAGTTACAGCTTGGCTTGTATGCATGCCTGCCTGCCTTCCTTCCTTCCTTGTCCCAGGAAGTAAGGCAAGGCGCAATCTGTGATAAATACTCACATT
>JAQIWC010000192.1:0-12072 GCA_034694605.1 Folsomia penicula | reverse complement strand
TCATGCTTAAAAAATATTAAATTGGAAGTGGTAGTTTTGTGCAGAAATCAAGCTTTTGTTGATGAAGGAGAGATGGGCGTGTGTGTTCCTTCAAGTGTATAGTGCAGTGGCCTTTGACAAAAACAAAACAACAATAACAACTTCCCCCGATCTCAAGAAAATAACCGAATAAATGCTAACAAACAACCACATTGAAACCTCAGAGGTTGTGGTGGTGAAGGTGAGTTTGTTTGTAGGTTTGCTTGCGGAGAGGACGATAACACATTGTTTGTGATAAATATTATAATGTGGGATTGGATTGTTGCGAGTGGGACGAGATCAAAGTACTCATGAAACTTTTCTAAAGTTGTTTGTACTGGCATCAATGCCTAGGGGTTGTTTTGCACTCTATCATATTTCAACAAATTGTTGTTTTGAAGCTTTTCATGGTTTTGTCGCACATTATCGAGTTGATACACTATATCTTCGTTTCTTTGAAATTAAATCAGACAAAGACACGCACGCTATAGCATTATTAAGTATTATTGAGCTTCTTTAAGATTTGTGTTTGTTGGCTACACCAAACCACAGAAAAGCATCTTAGTTGAGTTGCGACTTGTTTTAAATCCAAAAGCGTATAAATGAGTAAAACAACAATAAGAGTTGATAAAATTGGGTAAAAGTAGAGTTTTACCATTATATTGCATTATTAAGGTTAGGACGATAACTTTTTTTTACTAGTCTTGGTCGTTTATCATCATGATTTACAACGAAATTGCAACAATAAAACACTCGAAAACGCAATTTTTCATTAAAAATTGTCATATTTTATGACTTTGTCTACTGGTATGTGTGTTTTGTAGGATCCATTTGATTGCATGCAAATGATGTTTGAAGAGAATAGTTATCTTTCTGCATTTGCATCCTGTCTGGCTCCTTATTAACAGTGCGATTGTGAGATAAGTTGGGCGTATTTTTAACGAATTAACATGTCTTTATAAAATGTAAACTTAAACCCCAAATTTAACTTAACCCATAAAACAATAATGATTGTAGTATTAATGTTTACGTGGAATGAAACACTATTAAAATATGAGTTGCATAATTTGTTTTTGTCGAATTATATAATGACTATAACTATGACTGGAAAGTAAAGCACAGCTATTATTCAAGCTCTTACACCCTCATATATAGATTACACCATGCAAAATTTAGTTGGGTACTTTACACTTTTTTGCGATTTGACGTAGTATTTTCCTTTCCCTGCACATTATTTAACGAAATAGACATTAAATTGCTGGTTTTATTAATCTTGCAACATAACGTGTGGGCAAATCCGTAATGTTATTTAACTTATTATTGTACCTCTATTGTTACACGTCACTCATTGTACCACGTATACTTTCCGTTTGTAAATACATTTTATGTAGTATTTCCGTAAAGTATAATATGTGCTTATGTAACATGTTATGAATGACTGGATAATGATTTCATAATGGAGTCTCAATCATACCAAATAGGATATAATTTCATCTTTACTTCCTCATAAAAAATTCCTTTGCTGAGCAAAGTTTGCTCCAGTACGGTCGTCTTGAATGAATGAGATGGACGGCTGCAGTTTTCCATTCATCCAAAAAAAGAAATGGATTGCTTTGTAAAATTGAGTCGGGGAAGAACAAGGTTTTATCCATTGAAAGAAGAACGTCAGAAGTACTCTATCCCTTATTTTTTTGCTACCCATGTAACTTAGTTTTCATACCTGGTACGCATAATACAATTGCGTAGCGTATAATATGTCTATTTATGTGTAAGCGGATTTAACGGAGAATGATTCGGTTTAAACTTTATAAATCTTGTTTCTTTGGCATGTTAGAAAATGTCAAAATTGTACAATGTGGAAAGGTGAAAATCAAAGCGAGAGGAGAAAGAGATCCCTTCTTAGTTTTTCGTATCCGGTGTGGTCATGGTCATGGTCTCTTTTATTTTTTGTAAGAAACATATGAGGTGAGACTTTGAAAGTGAATTATGAGTTTTAAATACAAACAAAATTTATTTTAGGTTGCATCAAACACCTGGCATCATTTTTGTCCAGCTGAAATTTGTTATGAAAATATTATTTCTGGTCTAAATCATTCAACTGGAAAATATAGGTTTAAACCGTTAGGCTATGCAATATTACGAATTGAAGCTCGTGAATTTCTTTGAGGTTCTAAGTACATGCAACTATTAAATGACATTCTTATCAAGTCCAGTTTGTGGACACCCTATAATCCAACACCGATTAATGATAGAAAGTAATAAATCTAAAAGACAGAATATGAACTTTCTTGCAAATATGATAAGGGATGATGAGTATAAATTAATATAATTGCATGACCCTTGGGTCAGAGGCAGTGTTATAGACAGGTTCGTAATAACTTTTAATCTCCGTTCTTTTAGTTTGATTATCTTTGAGCAGTGAATATTTACAAATTGTTGCTTCTGAAGAAAATTTACATTTTCAAACGCCACTGTAGTCTCTCGTCTCACTTATGTGCATATGTATAACTTATCTTATTCCTTATTGTATATCACGAAATGAGTGAAAACGGGCAAATATTTTGTGATGTTTTCTTAAAGCAACAAGGTGTTTATGTATTTGATTAAATAGTTTTTGGGTATGTCGACCAAAAGAATGAATCGTTTGACTATGTTTTGTTTGGTGTATCGTTAGTATTATAATTACGTATATTGAATAGGATAAGAAAATGGAAGCTAAGTGCATTATCAAATTCAAGAAACTCAATTTGGTCACTTGCCAACTTTTGTGCAATAGTATTTGCGGTAGTATAAAGACAAAATCGTATCAGATCAATAAATAGACCTGCAACAGAACAGTGATCATTGAACTAACGGATCCAACATATGCAGTACTTCCCTTGCTCCGCTAACGACATAAAACGTGGCACAAAACAAGTTTAGCCTTTGGATTTGTGTCAACTGTACCAAAGAGTGAACGAGCCGAGTTGCTTTTATGTGGGTTCTCAATGACAAGACACTTTGATAAACCAAGTAAAATGGTAGAGATGTTATTTCTATAAATACTACTTATCCTGGAATTTTTTATTTTGTTTCTTCTCGAGACAATAAAAAACGATTCTTCTCTCATTTACAGTAGAGCCTTAGGAATAATACGCATTTTAAAATATACTTTATTATAATTTCTCTTCATGGCATTGTTATGAGGTTATTTCAGCATATGTTAACCTACCTACAAAGTACAAGCATACACTTGTTTCAATACGAAAATTTTTACTGCAGTAGTGATTTTGTCGGCATTTACAGAGATTTCCTTTACATAGTTTCGAGTGCTAAAATTGGGAATTTTTAAAGCAACAATGTAGATTGCAGAAGTATGCAAATGTAATGGGTTTGATTATCAGCGCTTGCAAAGCTTGATTTCCAGGTAGCTAATCACCTGTTGTTTTCCAACAGATTCCCAGAACTAATTATGTTTGCTTGGAAGAGAGGCAATCAATCACATTTACTGTTATTTGTGCATACACGTACAAGTGGTTCAGGATTTCACCTAAGCACGAAACGTGATCACTTGTTGACTTGGTTTAGTGATTCTAATTGAATAACATGTCATCTATTTTTGCCTACTTTTTGACAGTGAACATTCCATCACTGCATCCATCTAAAGCCTAATAGCAAACACGTCCTCTCCTCGTGGTCTTATTGACTTTGTTTTGCCATTTGATAGAAAAATGACTGAAGAATAGAGGTACGAAGAGGATAAAATAAATAAATGTTAATTTGTATGTCGCTGGTTATATCATACTTTTATTGGGTTCAGTATTGTATACACTTTATCGATCTGTTTTTTTCCAAAAGTTCGTAAATTGGACTGTGACAAACTTTACCAACTTAGCTAGCAACTTTCTCCACGCCCACGATTACCATTTTCTTTTCCCAGCATGGCAGCAGTAATTTGTAAATTTGCCCTTCATTTGGTTCATGATCGAAGGTCACTGTGATCACATCTTTAGTTTAGTTAGTGTCTTTATTGCCAACTGCAATACATGTAATGGCGAAAATAATTATTTAATTTTGTAAAAAAAGATCATTCAAACAAGGTTGCTCCTACTATAAAATATTGACCGGGTTAGGGTTTTTTGGTTAATCCTTCGTTAACTTTGGTAAGGTCATACGGTCTCATTTTGTATTCAACCGAATTGACATTGTATCTTTCTGTGTGAGAATTTTAAATCATGATTTTTTTTGAAATTCAATCCGAAATGGACAACAGGACATAAACCGTAGGCTTGGCTAAAAATAGGTTGAATAACAATTTCAACGAGCTTGTTGATTGTCCAGGTGTACCTGAATCAGGCCAGGAATTCATGGCGTCACTGTCATGTGCAATATTATGTTTCAGTTGAGGTTTGCAATTTTGTTTAGCGATAACTATCGGACACAATAAAAATTTCCCAGATAAGCTTGTTATTGCTAAATTCTTCTTTGTGTCTGGATTTGCTTGGAACATTGTGAAATTTCTCTCCAATACATTGAATTCATTTGAAGGATAATGTGTTTTACAATGTAGATTTGCAAATACAGCATATCAGTTGCCCGATCTATCTTGTTCAGGTCATGCCATTCTCACTTTATACGAGTGGTGGATTTGTTTTTTTATACAAACAAAATGTAAATGACTATCACATCAGTTATGGATTGATAAGAAGATTGTTGACGGGAAATTCCTGGAGCAATTACTTTGTTTATAATTCAGGTAATGCAGTGTCATTACGTCAAGAAAAATGTGACATCATTGGGTGTTTCCATTCCAAATAACAACTGATTTTCTGTTACTGGATAAATAGTTAAAATCTGCAAATATGAAAATCAGTTTGCATTTGTTTTTGTATTTAAAGATGAGGTGACATTTGCGAATTTCTCATTTCATTCTCAAATTAATGGAATGCTCCCCGGACGGAATTATCCCTTCCAGGACATTGGAAGTTGAAATGAAAGTTATACAGTGCGTAGGCGGTGTGTCGTATGGTTGAGAACTGAGAACGGAGTTGCGAAGGAGGAAAGCGAGTGAGCAAGTCAAATCCCAAAGGAGAAAGTCATTTCTGCTCGTCATTGATCCACTTTGTCTTTCCAAAAACATGGCCTTCTCATTTTTTTTGAAGAAACCTTGTCAAATGTAATGAACACAGAACCACGTTGTTTTTACTTTTGGTTTGAATGCAATTTGAGCTAAATATCTATTTAATTGGATTTGAGGGATTTTCTTTGGAAATTCATACCCCAATCACACATATTCACCATATAGAGGGAATTGTAGCGTCATACATAATACTGGATATAATTCCAGAGGAGAAAAATCCAGTGTTTATCCGAACTAACGTCATTCTTTGGAGTGCTTTGCTTGTTTGTCGTTCTCGGTTTGGTTCAAGTTCAGGGCCACTATGCCATCAGTTTAACCATTGAAGCGTAAATATATACATTGAATTCAGTCGGGTTCTTAGTAAAATAAATCTGGGATGATATTTATTTACTCGGCAGCAACAGGCAGGCAGGAATATCATAAAATACCCAGAAATACCATCCGCTTTTATGTCTGTCTGTATACACAGACCTGAGCTTAATGTACGTACATTGTGTCGTGCAGGATGAACAAATTGATAACTGTGGGGCAGTCTCCATAAAATTTTTTGTTATTGTATTGCACCGAGCTAGTCTCACGCAAATGGCAATAATGCTGGAGTAAAATAATAAGAGCAAAAGTTCTGCTGTTCTAAATTGCAAATATATGTATGGTCCATGTTTTTGATGATGATAACCACAACCACTACACTACATATATTTGGGCTGTTTCATTTCATAACCAATTGGATTCAATTCATTTAATGAATACTTGGTTAGTGGACGGACGCATGTCAGTGTGTCTCATCTTCATAGAAATAGTTGTAATGGTTTGGGTCTGGGAATGGAAATCAATCTCAAATGTTTGTTTGGCAATCTGCATTTATTGTATGGCACACAGCTTCATTCCATTCATCAAGTTGCCGTTGCTTTTTAGTTTACGTCAAACAATGTTTCATGCATGTGATCCTTCTCCAAACAACCTCACACACAGCACAGCACGGATTACCCATCAATTCGTCCACATATATAGTTATGCAGATATATTAACTCTATTTGCGTCACGCACGACGCCAGTATGAACAATGATGTTTTGCTCTGAAGCTGACTGCGCACTCTGATTTGAACGCTACATTAATATTTGTTCACAAGATTATTCTGCATTCCGAAAAATATGTATTATAGCGACACTACAGTGATACTATTCGGCACAGTCTATTCATTGTCATCATCATGTAAGGTTCTAGTTTCTCCTGCGACACATTATAATTGGGAATGTTTTCTTGGAAAAGTTCAACAAGTGGACCATGATAAATTATAACTTCATATTTCAATCATTAATTACTATGAAATGAAGTCGGTTCATATTTGAAAAAAATCTATTGTACCAGGTCAGAGTTATGAATTTACGATGAGTGATGATCAACTGACTCGGGCTATAAGTTAAACTGAAGGTTGTTTAAGTATTGTATTTATACGGGCAATTATATCTTAATTAATGCTAAGCTGCGAACTTCACACTGACTTTGATTGGGTATAATTCCAAAAACTATTATACGACCAGCAGGGCAAACAATGTACTAGCTTATTGATTTCATGCAAGTTAGATAACTTTATATAAAAAGTTGATCTATGAATTAAAAGCATTCGGGTACTCCTCGCACTGTTTGATGGAGAATTAAAGCGATACACGTAATAGACGTAATGGAGCAACTTCTGTTTTAGCAGCCAATTCCCAGTTTCATACAAAAACAATCAGTCAAGTTAAAGCTCCCAAATAAATGGTATTATGGTTGGATTGTGCAACACATTCCAAGTCAGGGTGGGTTAAAAGTTGGCTACCAATTTCCTTCTGTCGCCTGTCTGCCGGTGCTCCTCTTGTCGTGTTCATGAATTCTATTTTAATGATCTTTTTGTGTCGGATAAATTTTTACTAGCATACATAATTTTTAAAGTTTGGTACTTCTTGATGCATTTACTAAAAAAAATAAGTAAAAATCCGGAATATTTATATTTTTTATTAAGCCGAAATTCAATTATTTAGTAATTCTAATCTTTTTCGATGTTGCAATTTAGATTTGTAATTCATGAACGATGCTGTTAATCCAAGTCAGCGACAAATTCACAATATTCTCAAATTATACAAACTCAAAGCACGTTGGATTTTATTGTAGGATGTGAATAGAATGCCTTCATTTTGTTGAATGTTTGTATGTTTGGTGGAATTATCATTCAAACTCATCCGTTCTCCTACGTACAACTCTACTTTATGAACAAATTGGTAGTATTACAATCATATTCACACTCTCTCGCTATAAAATATTTGACCTCTTTTAGTTGCTCACCTTTATTTTAAGATGATACTTCCGACAATAAAAAACAGTGAAAAAAATGTCAAAAAACTATTTAAATGTTCAAATGATAAGCTCTGTTTCCATCCACATATTATTATGTTATGTATGCTGCTGATTCAATAGTGCATCTTGAAAGTTCTGTTTTGCCTTTGTGTAATTTACAGAATTTATTAATGCATGCATATATATTTTTTGTTTTGGAATGGATTTGTTTGGGTCACTCATCTAATCAAAACCCACCTTTCGCAAATTTATATTCATCATGACCACTAAATGATTGACAGGTTAGGTTGGTTAGGTTTTGTGAATAGAATTGCAAGAACTCGTCCTTGAGAGTTTGCACTCATGGCAAAGCTTCATAAAATATGCTTTTCATCCTCGCAATTCCTCCATCTATTTCTCATTAATTACTACTGTTTTCTGCTGTGGATTTTTCCAATCTAGCTTGAAATAAAAACACGAGTAACATGACTTGACAAGTAAAAATATTGACTTAATATTTGCAGTCTCTGCCTAGTAATTTCATTTCTCTTATTAATGCACCTTTTTTTCTTTCCCATGTCGTTTTAATTCCACTTGTTCTCCTGTCAGAATGCCTTACTCAATAATCCTGAATAAAGGCATAGTTACAGTGGACAAGCCAAGTGTAATCGATTGATCTATGTATCTGTCCGTCCATAAATATGATATAGAAGGATCTGAGGAAAGATTCAGTTTTTTATGAATTTACAATCACAACAACAGCCAGTGGCTAATCCATTCGTGGAAAAGTTGTTGCGAAGTTGTTACTTGAAACCAAATGTCCTTCAACTTGTGTAACTTAACGGTATGCAAAATAAAATCAACATGTCAGCTTATCTTCTTTTAATGCTTTGCATATTTTCATCACACTTTGACGTTTAATTACACCACTTGTTTCTTTCAATCAAGCGAAAAAATCGTAACATTTACCTGCATTATTGGGCATTCATACGAATGTACATATGGAATGAAATGAAAATTTTGACAAAATTATCCTGCCAACATTTTGTACCATTAAAAGACAAAGTATCTATTCAGTCGTATGTGAATTGCGTATTGGTTACAAAGGTTGATTTTTTTTTATTTATTCATTTCAATTCCAGATTTTCACCAACGTATTTTATTTGTTTGTAGTATGAAAGAAACCTGTTGGCTGCTAGATTTTTTTATTACCTCGCCAAGTTAGTCTAAAATCATGGAGCATGAATTTTCTTCTCCTCCGAGACTGAGGAATGGAAATACTTGTATTGCCGTCAGTTTAACTAGCTAATTAATAAACAATGTTTGCATCCTTAAAGAAGGTGGGAGTTCATGGTTATGGGTGAAGGATCTTTTCTCGAGCAGAGAAAAGGTTAAACGACTTTGGAAATTGTAATCATAATTTTATATCTCGTTGGGGGGAAATGGTGAAATATAATGTATCCGGTAGGAGCTGTTGAATGGAAGTTTAGAAGCCCCATTAATTAAGTGATCATATGTAAAACCAGGATTACATGAATGACAGAAAAATGTAATGATTGACAAATTTTGCTGAGCTTGCAAGAATCAATTGCGATTTCTATAAAGATAAGACAGACTCCACAGTTTTTTCTCAACAATTCACCCATTCATAACTTTCTTGATAAATTTTTATTAATTTATTTTTTCTTTTCTACTTTACAGGAGCATTGGGCTGAAGGCTTGCTTTAACATCAGCGGACCAGAGTCAAACCCGAAGTCCAAGAACATTCTCCATATCTCTCTCCACACCCACAACGACTGTGTTCGAATCTCTATGAGCAGTGAAGAGGAGTTGAATGAGTGGTTGAGGGTGATAAAGTCCTTAGCCGGGGAGGAAGAAGATGACATTGAGGGGAAGCCACACTTTGAGCATATCTGGTTGGTCCAAGCGCTCAATAAAGGGCTTGGGAGCAAAGGGAATATCATTGGACTTTACCGACTTTGTCTCACATCCAAGGAGTTGACCTTGCTTAAAGTTGGTGAGCATGATGGTCGGAATGGCCAGGTCAGGTTCCCGGTAAGTAAATTCTCTACACCATTTAATTATTGAACACTAGAAAGTGGTACATGACGACATGTTTAAGAGATATTTCCCTATATTCATGCAATCAAATCATGAGATGATGAGCCACTGACCCCTTCATTAAGCAAAGAAAAGAGACGCCTCGAAATTTGAAGCAGAACTAAGCACCCTATTCATTCATAAAAATTATAAATACATGTGTAGCTTCTGTTAGCGAAGTACTTTGACTTTGATATGCTATGCCTAGTAATTGGTCGAATGATTTTGATTCCATTAAATTATTGTATCCAGCGTTTGATTGGAGTTAAAACCTGATGATGCCATTCATTCATGTCATTTTTTGACTACCATTGATGAAGTGGTCATAATATTCATAACACAACAGTGATGAAACGAATCTTTCATTTCACAATTAAATGCATGTTCCAATTCAAAATGATGAATCAATAGTAAATGGTAGGATATTTTAAATATTATGGTTTTCTAAAATGCAAGGGAAAATAACTGTGCAGATAAAATTTCTAAATTGCCTTGAATCGTAAATCTCAAATTTACCGACTCATTAGTATGATCTGCAATGTTTCCACTCTGTTCCTTTGTGAAAATTGTCCGCCCGAACAACCAAGCCTATTTTCATTAAACGATATTAAAATTCAGTCATCATGATATTATATGCATGTTAGGCCATAATTAAGAATTCCGACAACGATTCTAATTTGACAGTGACAACAAATAGCACAGCCAGTATTATTCATGTCGGAGGGAACTTGAACTGAACTTGGAATCATAACCAGTTTTTAGGGTTTTAACATATTTATTTTCAAAGTCGTAAATACAGGCAATTTTAGATTATACTGGGCACTTTCATTTATTTTTTAACTGAGTAATTTGTCGACGGTGAATTTTGGCAATAGGCTTAATTTCAAGCCAATTAGTTCTAGAATAAACCTCAATTTTTGTTTTCATCCTGTCATGACTATACGGCAAGTTTCAAAGGTGACAATCTTCGAGTCCTATTTTACAACTTTCCAAGAGCTCGCTCTCCTCTGGAAAACCTTCTATTGGAAATATTAAACATCAAAAAAATTCATCCAACTGATATCGTGGGACTTAATAGGGATGTCGACTTTCTGCATGTTGAGTTTCAAACTCCCAGCTTTTGAATCTGCAGCGTAATGGGTCATCATCCGGAAGGTACATGATAATGCATAATCTTGACTTTGACGCCCTCCCTCCGGAACAATTTTTGTACGTCGACCCCAACCAAGGTTCCAAAACGTCGTCAGTGAAGTGCTTTTAGTTTATTTTGACCTTTGGTCAAACTTTGATAAGCCTAAGTACCACCTATCCGGTCATTCCTGCAACGATCGTGAACTGGTCATGAAAACTTTCTTCCAAACATACATCCAACTTTGAAGGGATGTCAGTCGGGTGACCGATTTTATTTCTTTATGAATTGTTTTGTGTATTGTAGATACACTCAATCCACGTCATTTGGACATATAGGTTTGAAAAAAGAGTGTTTTTCACAGCCATGGCATTGGTTTTCGTGACCAGTGTTTTGGCTGTAAAACAGCAACTTTTTCGATTTTAGGGTGGTTTGGCCCCTTAAGCTTTTGAAACTTCAGCAAATTTTATTAATTTTGACTACCCTGAGCACTTGTGCCTTGCTTACGGCACATCTGACAAATTTCACCTCTTGAACGATGGCACTGTGGCTCAATTTATCTCCGGAAAAAGCTTTTACCATTGCATCAAACTCGGAGGGGTGTGGTCTTTACATTTTTAGGAATTTTGAAAATTCAATAATTGGCACTTTTGGCAAAACTATTCAGGTCGAACATATGCAAATTAGAAGTTTGTGGGGTGTGCCGTTCTTATTCTGTACTAAATAATAAGGTGCCCAGCATAACCAAAAGTTGCCTGTATTAGCAACATTTAGGATATCATTGAAGTTTGTTCAAATTTAATTTTACGAAACTTTACAGAGAGATTGAACCAACTTGTCCCAATGGTTGAACGATATTGCCTTTGTCCAATTTAATGCGCAATTTCAGCATCGTACCGAAATTAAATGGCTGGCATTTATTTTACGAGTTGAATAATTTTGTCTTAAAAATGGCAGAAATTGAAATCAAATTGAAAAGTTTCTCATGCTATGTAAATAGGGCTGAAATCTTCCTAAAGGAAATGGAAGCTAATTCATTCATTTCTAGTCCAACACAAATCTTGAAGCGTTTAAATTTCTGTAATTTGCTCCTAGCCAAGGAAATGGTGAAAGTGAAAAGGATAGGAATACACGCTTGCATTAATTCACAATCAGGAATAAACGTATTTCTTGCCGATGGATAAAGCAAAAGAAAGTTGAGACTTCAAAGTTCACAAGTCTAGGTCTGCTATGAAAAGCCATGTCCAGTCCAGTCACTCCGTTTGGAAAGTACCATCAAATTCACCAGGAGTCAGGTTGAGCCAAACTCTACAATTCACTCTCTCTCGATTTCCGATACTTCTCACTTTCTTCCTTCCCTTTTCCTTCTGGAGATCATGTGCACCATTATT
>JAQIWC010000191.1:0-12073 GCA_034694605.1 Folsomia penicula | reverse complement strand
ACTAGAATCACAACCAAACAAACCGAATATCTTTTAGCTTTGGTTTCGTTAATTAAAAATATTATGCTTTGGGACTTTCTTTCTTACGTTAATTACGTAATTGTCAGAGGTAGAATATTGAGAAATAAAGATAAATTAATAGACCAAACAAGCATTCAACGTGTAAAAAAAGAAACCAACGAATTTCAAAATAATAATTTAGCATTCATTACAATAAATTACTCATTACGGTTAATTGTCAATCCTTGCACAAAATTTTCATCAATTTAAACGTCTTTAATCTTAAAAAAGCCACAAACATTCATGACAAGAAATCATAAAATTATTCTAGCCTAAAGCATACGCATTTAGCTATAAATATGTTAAACTTTATCATAAATTATGATTTGACCATTGATTGATTGATTAGAGTGTAACCCCCCTCTTTGATTAATTAGTTCAAAATACATTTTTTGACCTGGACAATTTCTTTTCTAATCAGTACAAATGCTTACATGTGTAATATCCTATTCAACCGATTGCAATTCCGACGTTTGTTTGTTATAATAATTGAAAGTCTAAAACCTATCTAAATTGATAAATTTGAAAATTCTTCTCATGAATATGTGCTAGGTTTAAAGACTGGAACCATTCTGATGAACGATGGTAGTAGTAGCCTTCAATTGTTGAATCGGATTTGGTAAAGCAAATGTAGTAAAATCCTGCAAAACTTGCGCCTGAAATGTCCTTAATCGTGTGGTCCTGTGGTAGTATAAAATCAAATATATAATAGAATATAATGCGTGGAAAATCATGTACGTAGCGCATGAAATATTCTTATTTTACCGGAACTAGAAAATGTTCTTTCCACCGCATAAAAACATAGTCTGACTTTCTGAGGGCTTCACAATCGAAGGAATCAGAGTTGAAGGTTTTGGCGAAATGGCTAAACGCACTAAATTTGGACCTACGGAAATAAATCATGGAATTTTGAAATCCACACTTTATTTTGACAGAAAGAAAAGAACAAACTTTGCTCACCAGTGCTTTTTATCCACCTCCTCATCCGCGTCCCATTTTCTGGTTAGAAAAGGATTATTTTTATTGATAATTTCCCCATCAAAGAAAGTCGTGAGGGTCGGGTACTCATCCGTGAGTCCTTTGATCTTTAGATAGCCACACAAATAGCCCTTCTCTTCGTCTACGTGCTAAAAATATAAACAAACAAACCTTGCTTTGTGATCATATTTAAAATCCAAACCATGCAAATTATCAAGTGTATGTAAGTAGCTCTACCAAAAGGACCACTTCCACATCGTAGCAATTTCCTTTAGATTTTTGATGACCCTGGAACCGACTCCCATTGTAAAGTAGGCTGTCTGGGGCACCCGATTGTTTTGAATTGGCAGGAGGAGGGGGGTCCAGAGTGGTATCCACCTTATGAGGCATTTTCAGTGCTGGATGAAAACACTAATTTTTGTCTTTTAATGGAAGAAATATGTAGTAGCAGTGGTTTCACAGGATTATTCCTCCTAAAACACAATAAATACAATTAAAAACGTATTTAATACAATTCTAACAAATTCTATTGACGAGGAAATGATCTACAATTTGAGTAAATATAAAAGACTTTTTAATAAATCTAAAATCGTTGTCGCACTCTTGCAAATCCACATCCTTTATCGTTAGTGAAAGTAGGAATAATTACCAAGCAAGTAAGTAGACGTGCCTGTCTGCGCTGCTGCACTGATTCTATAAATTACATTTACTTTACTTTACTGGCATTACGTAATCTAAAGTGACTGCTCCTGCTCCTGCAAGTCAACCAACTTTAAACCTTTTTTATCAGTTTCACTGCTTAAAAAATGATTACCGAAGCAAACCACACCACACCACATTACTTCCTCTGACTCGTGTTATGTTATCTTATCTCACAAATAATTCTGGGCTGAATGAGCTACATTCAGAGTTAAGCACGCACTCGAGTTGAAATGATAAGTCCAGATTTGAGGAGGCTGTGGTATTTTGAACATCATAAATTACTGCACTGCAATCCAGACGGACAGAGTCAATTACTTGAATGAATGAGAATATTTACTCAATTTAACAGTGATTGACCCTACAAAGACAGACAAATAGCCAAACTAACTAACTAACCATTGGTTTAATGCACTTTTAAGTAATCACTGCCCAAACTTTGGACTTGATTTGTAATTGAAATTGGGCTCACCTGTGCTTGTGTGTGCTGCAACAATAAATGATTTTGCTTAATCATTCATTCATTCTTCAAGATGAAGGTATTATTTGCCAACAACAAACTAAACTGCCTCGTTAAGAATGACTGCTTGGAGTTAAAACTGTTTTATTTTATTTTCCTTATCTCAATTCTTGCAGCTTTTGTAAATAAAATCGTAAGTAAAATGTAAAACGCAGTTCTTTCGAGACAATTTTTTTGAGCAAGTCAGCCAAAAAATGTTGAGTTCAGATCAGATTCAATGAGCGTGGGCAGAAAAACAACCAAAATCTGCGAATACACCAGAATTGTCTCAAATCAATCAATAAATTAATGACTGTCTGACCCCACTCACTTGCACTTGTAATTAACGCTTTCAAGCTTTTAAGAAGAAGAGTTCAGCTGATGATGAATTTAACCAAACATTTTAGATTTTACAGAGCCGAGGATAGATAATGTTTGGTCATGCACACATGATTTGATGATGATGATGGTATAAATACAGTTCAGCACCTCAGCCTGGTTTAGTAGGTAGATTATCCTTGGAGCAAGTGGTGTGGTGGTAAATGGCTGAGATTTTAGCAGAATAGATGTAAAGGATTGAGATTCATACCAAAATTCATACCCATACCTACCACGCAGTCAGGAGAATCCAGGGACGTTGGCGAGTTTTCTTTCCTTGCAAATGTGCATCTATAAACTTTTTAGATTTACAAGATTGGCGTCAAAGTCATGCATTTCAGAAAAATGAGCTCATGTCCTACCCACGCTTCAATTTTTCAATACGTCAATTTTCAATACAAAGCAATCATTCAAAGCCATTCTTCTGGAAACACCTGTGCATTCATCCACACTTACCTGGATCATTGCACTCTTCATCCCAAATCACATCACATTTGCATCCACTCAACCCTTCTCTTGATCATTTCATAGTGGAGTTTGGATGCCGAGGATGAGCAAGTGCCCGCACCGTGGACAGAGTGAGGTGAGCCGCTGAGAAGCACTCGCTGCTCTGAGTTCGATGCCTCGTGCCACCCTCCGATGACATAAAAATTATAAAAATTACAAAAGAGAAACTAAAAAGTTGTATAAAACGTTCCGTTAAAAAAGTAAAATGACACCATAACAGAGACTCCGACGAAAAAATGGAAATAAAAAGTAAACCAAAATTAAGAAAGGCCAGGGGTTGAGAGCTTGCGGGAGCAATTTTTACACAAAGTCAAAATGCATGCATGCATGGGAGGAAGAACAAAATACAAAATCATGGATTTTGTATGAAATGAATGACAGTTTTTTATGTTCTTGCAAAATTGCAGGTCTTCAAGTTGATTTGCAGGGACAATGCAAAATGTGTAGCTAGTTTGTGAGCACGTGTATAATTAGTTTTCATCAGAAACCATGAATTATGTGGGAATAATACAAATTGTATAACCCGCACGAGGGTGGTCATGTCAAATTTTCATGCCTCCATGAACGCCAAACAATGGTCAAATCAAAACTCCAGCGAGTTGTCAAATTGTTCTTTATTTCTTCCATTCATTTCGGATTTTCCTTCAAGCATTTACAAGCACTAATTAAATGTGAGATGAATGTTATGTGTGTCACGTAACATTCACTTCTTTTAACCCTCAAGCGTCCTTCCAATCCCAAGTGATGTCGGATTAAGTCTGATTGATGTGCAATGTTGTGCCTGGCAATTCTTAGAAATCTGCTAAGAATTGACATTTATCTATTTTTGCCAATCTTGAGTCTTTACAATGAATGAATGTAAGATAATCTTGCCTTGTTTAGTTGTCCACCTTGACCCTTGGATTGAACAATACGTGATGATACCGTGCACTCATATTTACGAGAGGTTTCACATAAAACAACATTAATAAGCCGACGTCAAGACATCATGCCCATTGCCCATTCCATCAATCCTTCTTACATTTTAGCTCACCTCACCTCACTTTGTACTTTGCCATTAATTTCGCATAATTCTATGCCGCTTGTCTTGTCTAATTCTGTTTTGTGATTCCATTGTCTTCTCCTGTGGTTTACCTGGTCTGGAGATGAAATATGTATTTAAAGATGCCAAAAACAAGCCTGTCCTCCTGTCCTGTCCACTCTGTTTGTGTTGCCATGCTCAAAGCCTGGGGGTGGGTGGGTGGGTGAAGATGTATTCTTAATCCTCCTTTCGACCCATATAAAGCAAAGACGCTTGGACCAGAGTCACTTTTTTAGTTGGTGTGGTAGTGTGGCCATTTTAGTTGCATTATTCGAAGGAAAAAAGATGGCAAAAATTATTCCTGTGATAGTTTTGATATCAGTGGCAGCCGTTCAATTCCTTCGAGTTGAAGCCGCACCCATTGAAACGTTGAAATTAAAGTTTAAAATTTCGGCAAGGTAAGGATTGTATGGTTGCATTTTCATGAGGTATAATGTCATAATGTCAATCCAGGGACTTACCCGACAAGGATAACGGGCTAGGGACGAGTGACCCCTACGCAGAAATATTTTATACGGAGAACGATGGCAAAGAAGAAGTCAGATTGGGACAGGTTGGTGGGACAAATAGCAAATCATTGTAAAATATAGTTGACTAATCATATGTTATCGTTTGCATAACAGACATCTGTCCTCTCGGACCAAGAAAATCCAGATTGGGGCGACACTTTTGAGTTTGAATTTGTTCGATCAAAGAGACAAAGATTTACCATTCGTTTGTGGGACGAGGATAATTTGAGAGGTGATTACGTAATCCATGCCGTGCTTGAAATATGCTTCACCAAACAATTCATAATTTTCAGAGGACGACAAGCTAGGTCAAGTATACGTCGACGTTGCGGAATTTGTCGATAAAAATCAACACCTCACCGCGACCCTTCCCAAGAAAGGGTACGTACTCCTCGAAACCGTGATACCTGTCGTGACCCCTGCCCCAGTTCAAGTCCAAACCACACCCACCACCCTGAAACCCATCCCATCTCAGATTTCACAAGGAAGCCAGCAGTTGCAGGCTCCCAATAAAAATGGGAGCTTCCCCATGAAACTCTTGTTCAAGTTGTCAGCCCGAGATTTGCCGAATAAGGACAAAACTGGGGCAAGTGACCCCTACGTCGAGATCCTGTACACGGAGGAGGGCAGCTCTAAACAAAAGAAATTGGGGGTGTCCAGTACCGTCCAGGATAACAATAACCCCGTTTGGAAGGATGTTTTTGAATTTCAATATGATCCTTCAAAAAATCAGGTAATTGTTCTTCAAAAAATCTGAAAAGCTGTCCAGATTTTGATCCGGGGAACGTTTTTCAGAAATGGTTTTTCGAAGTACGAGACTCTGATGATAAAGGAGACAGTGATGGGCTTGGAGAGGTGTGTGCAAAGCAAAGAAAAGTCTTCATTATTAAATTGCATGTGCAAATTTATTACACAAAACATTTGGTGTGCTAGGTGTGGGTGGATGTCATCGACTACATTTCAAAAGGACAGAAAATCACGGTCAATTTAGTCAAATATGGGTAACACAGAAAATGTTGTACGAGTTTTTTGATATCATGTTTGGGATGACTGATTTTTGTTGTATTTATTCACCCATTGCATTTGGTTAGTTATCTGACGATTGAGTCGGCTTCCTCGCAAGGTACGGTGAAGACGCCGACTGCTCCCACTCCCCCCACCCCAGCCCCCATCAAGTCCACGGTATCCCCAATCATGAAACTGAGGTTCAGGCTTTACGTCAGGTAAATAAGTGGATAAAATATAAATTCGTGATGCACAAGTCATCAAGTTGTTGATCATTTAAAAATAGAAACCTGGAGGACCGAGACATTCTTGGGACATCGGATCCCTATGTCAAAGTATACTTTGTAACTGGGGGGAAAGAGGAGTTTGTTAAAAACACACAAAAGTTCCAAGACCTTGAAGATGCCGATTTTCCGGATGTTTTTGAGTTTGATTACAATCCAGCCGTGAAATCGGTAGGTTTAATATGAAATCATTTAGATCAAATTCTAAACAATGAAAAATTAATCCAAAATGCAGACTTGGAAATTCCTTGTGCTGGATGAAGATGACAATCTTCGGGATGATGAGCTTGGGAATGTGTCACTGGACGTTGGTGACTATGTCAAAGGTGGGCAGGATTCCACTCTGAATCTTAAGAAGGGGACGCTCACCGTTATCAAAGCTTATTAAAAGGCTAGGATCAGTTAATATTAAATTTCAACGTTCATATCTTGAATTTTGTTAAACCATTTTATGAACTTTTCCAAATAAACATTTGACTTCTTCCTCTAACATTTATTTGTGAATAAATATTATTTTATTCACTTAAAAGTGCATTGCATTCTATTTATTAACGACTAAATAAAATATAAATTAAATCTCGAGTAGATGGTACAAAAAAAACATTTAAAAATCCTACTCACACTCAATATCCCACTGCTTCGAAAACCCATGCATTTTAAACAACTTTGTCAAATATTTTCCGGACAGTCTTTGGATCCTATATTTTAGAGTCTCATCAAACTTGTCTTGGTGAAGACCATACGCCAAGGCCGCATCAAACCCATGCTCCCACTCCCAACTGTCTACCAGCGTCCCTGGGAGGAACCCAATAACGTCACACCCGTCCAACACCACGGCCTTGAGGATCTCATTGGCACACGTCTTGAACGCCTCCGTTCTCTTGAGGTCCACCAGATTCATAACTTCCGACCCGATCAGAGGGTATCCCTTCCCACACAGCAGGACGGGAGGGTTCTGGAGATCTTTTTTGATGAGGTTGAGCACTGCTCGAGTGTTGTTGGGGTTGGGGAGGGAGCTTCGTCTTCTCGTGGAGGACGAGGAGGAGGAGGAGGAGGAGGAGGAGGCATCGCACCGAAGTTCTCCCAAACTAAGCTCGGAATGAATGTCTTCATTCGTCAGGTCTACAAAATCGGCCCTGGTTTGCTTCATCTCACTCCAACACATGGAGCCATAGTCTCCGGTCGCGTTGGGATTGAAATTTGGCCTCAACTGGAGAAAAAATAGAAATTATTAAAATATATTCTTTCATAAATCACGAAATTCAATGAAAGCTTGCGGTCTTATGTAAAAGCTCACCTCAGTACACGCCGCAAAATCTGGGACAGCAATTTCATTCCTCAAACAATTTCTTTCTGAGGAGGAAATGCACTTTGAATTGACCGAGATCCCGATCCGTCCCCCTTGCTTGGCTCGAAACTCTTTGACGTAGATTTGATACGCTAGGGAGTGAGCTTTCAGCAGATTTCTAAAGACTTTGAGAGGAGATCCGTTGTTGTTATTTTTGCGGGGATCCAACCCTCCACCACCCCCACCACACTCGGAATGTTTCCAAGGGTCATGGATCGGGACCCATCGTTTCACCCGGTCCCCAAATCGTTTAAAGCAGAATTGGGCGTAGGCCCCGAATGCTTTGATGACTCTTGAGTCCATCCAATTTAGAGGATGCTTCTCAAAAAGCTCGGATGGGAAATCCCAATGGTAGAGGACAACGATGGGCTCGATCCCATGGGCAAGGAGGGTGTTGATTAAGGCATCGTAGTATTCCACCCCGGCCTTGTTGACCCGATGGGTCGTGCCGGAGGGAAGGAGGCGACTCCAACTGAGGGAAAATTTGTAGCAAGTTGCCTATGAATGAGGAATAAGGAAATTAAGAGTCGTTGATTAAATAATTAGTCCACAAATTGGACCAAATGACTCACATTCATTCCTTTGAGAAGGGCAACATCTTCCGCAAAGCTGAAGCAGGAATCTGTTATCTTTGCTTCTTTGGACTGGGTGGATGGATTAAATGAGGTTTTCCTTGTGGAAGGCGTAGAGTCCCACCACGACATGCTTCCGTCAATATTCCTCCTCCCTCCCTCGATCTGTGTGGCGGAGGAAGTGCTTCCCCACTTGAAATTTGGGGGGAATTGGTCGTAGAAAAAGGAGGGGTCGTTGCAAGGTACTGGCATAATATGTTTCAAAGGAATGTTCAAAATTGAGATAAAATCAGGACAAGTGGACGTGAACTATTGTGGATGTGGACTGGACCTCTCAGAGATCGTTCTTTCCTTCTTCAGTGGTACACTGAGTCTGAGCTGTGGGGTATGAAAGTGAACCTCTTAAATAAGCCAGCGTTGGTTGGTCTTGTCATCCATCAGAAAACGAGTTATGAATGATGCGTCCACAAATTTACCAACACAAACAATAAAACTTACCTCAAATGAGTCGAGGGGATTCCTGATGCTTTGATTCTCGTTTTCGTAGTGCAAAAAATACTCTGGATTATCAATACTTAACTACATACATGAGTTTAAACGTGTATTTTCCTTAATTAAGTTGCTGGATTGGATTGGATGTGTGCATTACTCATGCATTTGTTGGATGGATGGATGGATGTAGTGTAAAGTTCACAGGCCTGCTTATGCATTAAAATCATGGGGAAAAAACTACCACAAAATTAATGCAAAATATTGGCAAACTTCATTTTATGCAGGAGCATAATTGGTTTCAAACCATTGGATTGCATTGCACTGCAGTGTGTTTTATCTGCGTATTTAAATTGCATGGAAAATTTTGGATGGCTAAAGACGGAAAAGAAATTTGAATTATTTATAAAAAATTATCAAAGACAGGACCGTCAAAACGCGCAAATAAATAAACAAGTCCTTCCTATTTATAGCATTTCTGCACTTACACGAGTCTGCATAATACATATGAATCACCCGTCACCGGAAATATGGCATAGTTTGCTGAGCCATATTAAAATTCAATAAAATATCTACGCATTCTCTTAATTAATCTCAGTAATGTGCGATGTTATGTTTTTGAATGGTGTGAGAAAAACCAATAAATAAATGAATTCATTTCAAACGCATCAGAGACAATGACGTCAAAGAAGTCAAACTTTTTATCGCGACCCTTCAAAATTTCATGAGCAGAATGCTCACCACCAAACCGCGCCTCTTTGTTAACATGGCATTATCCCAAAGGTTGCCCTGCACGTAAGCAAATATTTATTGTGCACCTGTTTAACATAGGGTAAAACATTGGAGGTGGGTAGATTGATGGCAAGAAATTGAACTTGATTGTCAGAAAAATGAGCAAAAATTGGATGAAAAACCGGTTCATCGTCAACGGCACTCAAACAGAGGGAATCCCCTCCATTTTAGTGCTCATGTGCAAATCTTAGATGGATAATCACGGGAGGGAGATGCACAAAGATAATGGATGAGTATGTAGATTGATTATGCATGCATGTGGGGAATTACACCTGGTTTGGTTTTTGACTTTTGTTTGATTTGTGAATTGTGGCGTTCAAGACATTTGGAGGAATCTTGGATTTTTCTTCACACCTCTTCAGCTTTATCGTGATGTACTCAAAAATGCGATGGCAGAAGGGGAAATGCAGGTGAGGTACGTATTTCGTACCCTAATTTGAGTAGGGGTTTTACCCTTGATTACTTGGACTATGATTTTCATAACGCTGTTTATTATTGTTTGTGCAGAACGAAATAATGTTCATTTTTTGCCAGTTTGTTTGCAGTTTCATTCCATTCCATGCATTTCAGTGCCTATCCCAATAAAAGTTTTTAGAGTTTCATTTAATTATGCCAGTCATCATATTTAAATGAGAACGGAAAACGTAATGATACCGGATTGAGCTGATAGCCTTGCATTTACTTAATAAAGTTTTTATTTCATTTTTATCCTTCCTCTGGGTTACCCCATTCCCAGAACTTGACGACACGCCACGCCATGCCATGCATTGTTTTGCATGAATTCGACTAAACCCACAGACTCAAGTCGGGAAGCCATTGTCCTTAAAAACTTTGGCAAGGAATTTTGCACTCTTTTTGGGCGTCCTGGTTTTGTCCGGACTGCTTCTATCCACGCGATGCACTCCGAATCCAATCCTACGATATCGAATATCCTAAATCACAGCTTCTCCTTTAATTACTTTGATTCAAAGACTCACGTATAGCCAGCCTCCCACTCAAACACATCCAGCAAACACCACCCCAAGTAGCCCTGGACGTTGCACCCATCCATCTTCACGGCTTTCAACGTTTCATTGATATGCCCCCGAAAATAATCCACCCTTTCATCATCCTCCACCCCATCATCCGAGGCAGCCATCCCATTTTCCGTGATAATCACGGGGACATTGTCATACTCTTTTTTAATCCATTGGAGCGTGTGACGTATCCCGGTGGGGACGTCTCTCTGCCAATAAACCCCACAGACCCGGCCGGAAGGGTCTCGCACCCGGTCAGTGCCAAGGTCACGGTTCCATCCTGGCAGGTTTGTTGGGCAGATGAGCTCATCCCCAGGTTTGAGTGGGGTCACTACCTCGCTCGTGTAGTAATTCAGGCCCAGAAAATCTATGGAGCCTTTCAAAATGGAGGAGAATTTAGGATCAAGTTCTGGAAGTCGGGATATGGATCGGCCCTCGATTTTGGATTGAGAAGCAATTGCATCTTTCATGATTTGTGGGTAATCCCCGTAAATTAAAGGATTTACGATCCACCCCAACTGTGTGAAATTTTCAAAAATCATATTTTAAATTATTTTCATGAAATTGAAATAGCTGAAGAATGACCCCTACTCTAAAGTGGTAGGCTTTTTCCACCGCGTCCACATCCTCTTTGCAGTTGGCATCTTTTGGGGTGTAGTTTGAGGAATCCGCAGAAATCCCAACCCTTCCTTTTTGCTTGGCCTTAAATTCATTTTCATAGATTCGATAAGCAATTCCATGTGCCTTCAACATGGTGTGAACTGCTTTGTAGGGTGCTTCCAGTGGTTCTTTGATCCCTGGGGCGAAGGTTGCGAAATCATAGGCTTTCATGGAATAAATGTAGGGCTCATTTATCGTGATCCAGTGCTTGACACGATCCCCAAATTTGGAAAAACAAAGACGAGCATAGTCTCCAAAAAATTGGATAAGTTCCTCATTCAGCCATCCATCCATTTCTTGTAAGGATTGTGGCAAATCCCAGTGGAATAGCGTCACACAGGGCTCAATTCCATGAGAAAGTAGCTCATCGATGAGTTTGTTGTAGTAGGCAATCCCAGGTTCGTTTACAACTTCGGTGGTTCCTTTGGGAAGGACTCTGGGCCAGGAGATAGAAAATCGGTACATTTTGGCCTGTAAAAAAAACAAAGAAAGCATTGTATTGGGTGAGTCATACCACCAATTAATCATCAATAATTGATGATCAATTGCAAATCATGCAGAAATAATAAGTTTTATTGTTCCTTGCATTCATCTCTTTAAGAAGGTGGACATCCTGGGCATACTTTGAGTACGAGTCCATAGCCACATCTCCGTTACTTTTGTCTTTAATTCGTGACTCATCTTCGTGACAAAATTTATCCCATATCGATTCAGATTTGCCTGCAAAAAGCAGAACAAGATGGTTGTCAGAGTGGAAATAAGGAGACAACAAAAGGTGGATCAGACCATAGCACTTTTAAACAATTAATTTCAAAGCCTATTGTGTAAAGGTGTGGGATGAGTCATCATACCGTCTTTGTTCCACGCTCCTTCTGTTTGATATGCGGAATTTGCCATTCCCCAAATAAAACTGGGTGGAAATTGGTCATGATAAAAATCACGGGTGCTCATCCTTCCTTTATTTGTGTTTTTTATTACAAGCCAAAGGTATGTATCTGTTGTAGAATTGTAAATGGCATATTTAACTCCAGTACAACATGTTTCATACGCACGCTTACGGAATGCTTACCTGCTTTCTTCTTCTGGTGTGGTATAAGAATGTTTTTGCTTCCTTTTTCACTCTTTATGACGTGCATACGTTTTTGCTATTTTCACAAAATGTATTTGTTTCTGACGAGTTGCAAACGAAAAGTAGG
>JAQIWC010000190.1:0-12091 GCA_034694605.1 Folsomia penicula | reverse complement strand
AAAATTGATACGCAATGAAGATGCCACCCTTTGAAATACCAACCCAACCCAAGAACCTCTTACACTCTTGCATTTTATTACCTTGGTCTTTTTCATCCCCAATAAAAAAACATAATCCAAATCAAATTCAACTTATCATTTATCAAATCTGTTTTTATTTTGTTGTTTTTGATTATTTCATGAGGAATTTGAGGCAAGCTCGTTGATTAAATCATCCATGGATACTTACGTACGTTCATCCATGGCATGTGTAACCTTTCCGCTCGATATATCGGTGCTTTATCTCTTTGTTTGGGATGGGAATGAATGCATATTAAATCCACACTCTGCAGGATTTCATTCCCATGGTTTGATCCAATGTTCATCATATTTTCAGTGTGTACTTTCCAAGTCCAAACATACATGGCTGCACTCATAAGTACGTGGACGCTGGTTGTGGTGTGGCCAAGTACCGGGAATTGGCGTAGACAGACAGAATGTATGCATCGAACAGAGATTTTGATTTCCTTCTGCTTGGTCTCCTTAAACTTCAACTCTTTGAACACGGACGGAAAGGAAAAGAGTAAAAATTAACTCTCATTGGTTTGGTTGGGTTGGGAGCTTGTATTCTTTTTTCTCGTATGCGTAATAAACTGAGGACGACGGACGCGGGCGGACGAGCTTAGCCAAGCCAAGCCAAGCCATGCCATGGATTCATTCGTTGGGTCGTGTGTATAAAAGACTGGTAATTTACCAGTGGTAAATAAGGTGAGTTGTCGTCTCACAAGGTGAGTTACCCTCTCATATCCTGAAAAGCATGACTTCAATCTGGGAGCAATGCAAGTCACAGCACAAAATTTCATGCACAGACAATGCCTGCAATGCCTCCCAAAACTATGCGAGTTTTTAAGTTTGGTTTTGATCTCATACCCCCATCATCGTGTGATGATGAGGATGATATTTTCGTTAGTTATGCATTCAACTAATGGAAGAAACTTTTATTATTTGAGTCAGCAGCACATAAATACCGGCGTTCCTTCAACCAGTCTGGATCATTGGCGATGAGTCGTCTCATCTCAATGCGACGAAGCAACAAAGCCAAAAGCTACCTCACCGTAACTTGGAGTCACTTTTTAGTTTTACTCGGCATTCATGCACTTTTCCTTTACGGCAACAATTCAGCGTCTTCAGAGAGTGAGGCTAAGGAGTTCACTCTCGAGTCATGATTTCTACAAATGTGCGGGTTCAGCAGCAGAACCGTTGTCATGCCATATAAACATATACATATATTTGCAGCGTTGCTTCAATTGATCTAATTATTGCCAAATTCAGGGAGTTAGCTTGATGGATTGGAAAGGGTTTAGGAAATTTATAGCCATTTCAACATAACGACAGTTTTGTTTATGCCCAGATTTTGAGATGGAAGAAAGACTGATTATGAATGAATCCCTTCCGTGGGGACGTGGTGTGGACTGTAGGCGGTGCCTTCGCAGAAATCCATTCATGGAAAATGGAAACGACAAATCCAAAGAAACTCTACTATTGGACACCCACTCAATCCTAAAAATCAGAAAGAAAGTCTGAATGAATGAATCGGGGGGATACACATATGCCCATCATAAATATTTTATTTTGATGCAGGTTGCAGTGAGTTAAATTGGTTAATTACATTATCCAATATTTTACAAATTTACATATCAAATCAACCACAAGCGACCATTGATACTCTCACTCAACTCAATTTGAGAGTATTTCATAGGTCAGAAGTTGGCCGATGCAATAATTTCATGTGTATTTATTTCCTACTAAATTTACTCACCATGCATTTCAATAAGCTTGATTATTCATTTAGCTTGTAATCAATTGACTAATTAATAATAATTGCCCACA
This sequence comes from Folsomia penicula, assembly GCA_034694605.1. NCBI lineage: Eukaryota > Metazoa > Arthropoda > Collembola > Entomobryomorpha > Isotomidae > Folsomia > Folsomia penicula. The sequence goes on along the minus strand of JAQIWC010000190.1, from coordinate 10,222 downwards.
CTTTTAGAGGGTGGTCCAGCACCTCTGGGAGACATACCCATGCATGCATTTTGCGTACATCACATGAGGGAGGGAGCATGGCTTGGGTAAAATTCATAGAAATGAAATGATGAGTAATTTTAGCAGGGTTACATTACACTTTACACTGGATATGTAGCCAAGAATTGCACTTGATATGAATTTGATATGTGTTTACGCAGACTATCGTGGATAAATGCATAGATTGTCAAACCCAAATCTCGACACTCCTGTCAAAAAAGCAGCATAAAGTTGGCAAAAGTTTACTAAGGAAAAGTTAAGCATCCCGATGAAACAAAGTACTTCATGACACTCACTCATTGAACGGAGTGAGTGAGTGAGAATAAAAACTACGACACGAGCGACTCACTCTCGAAAGGTGATCCACATATCATGGGACCCGAGTTCCGTCCATCCAAACCACACATCATATCCTGCTGCATATCCCCCAGGTTTGGCACATTCGTAGTATTCCCTCCCTTCATACATTCGTATAATCCAACGCGTTCAACGCCACGCCATGGAAATGGAGCGGGCAAAAGTCTAGCGCAAGTGTCTAGCTTTTGTCAGTCAGTTGATGGAGATTACTGGGTGCTGGCATGGCGTGGCGTGTTGGTTGGGTGGTAGGTTCGAGTCCTTGGCTTGGTCGTTTCATGAAGCATCAATTCATCCAACATTATCAATTAGTTGCATAATAATGACCATAGCCACAGATTGAAGCCAAACACAAAATGTACTATTTATCAAATGAATGAGTACTTTTCGTCATCATGCGCAGGTAAAAAAAGATGTTCGTGTAAAAGGGACAAAATAAGTATGAAGGACTTTCCCTGCCGATATTAGAAAATTGGAATAGAGGACCCACCACCATGGAGCAGACAAATCAATCACGCAATAATTGAATGCAAAAATGGGTCCATTTACAATGTATTAAAAAAAACAGGCAAGAAGCCGGTAGTGGTAGTATAGCGTAATAGTAAAAGCAGTGTGGTGAACGGTTATTGATTATTGATTGGTCATGGGAAATGTATGTTTTCCATCCAACAGAGGCTGCATATCCTCCAAGCCAAGCCAAGCCGTGAAAGCAAAACCCAAGCCGAGCTTTCGTTAGGCATGGCTTTATTGGTGGCATGGTGTGGATTTCAATCTCGATAAAATAAACCATTCCTATGCCAAATGTACCTAATACTTCAACCGGTTCAGGAATTCATCTAAAAAATGTCTCATCTCGTCTGCATACCAAAAATTAGTCCCTCCCAAAATGCAAAATTAACTAAATTTCAAAACCACACCCCTCCTACCTCAGTCTACGAAGGTAATGGGGGAGCAGGATGGCAGTGGCAGTGGCAACGTTAAACCCAAACAGAATTCTACGCCTCAATTCTACGCCTAACTCGCCCAAGCCATGGACAAACCAAACCAAGCCAAAAAAGTTGTCTCATGTTGCCTCACACTGCACGCCTTGAGCAATAATGCTGTAAAATACCCTGACCGATCACACATAACGCTTTGAAGCCTTCTTTCCATCCCACCACAGACACCACCCTGGGTAACGAAACAATGCTCTGAAATGCTAAGGGCCGAAAAAGGCTGGTAAAACTTCCCTTCCCTTCTCTCTCCATTGTTTGTCTCTAGATGCACCTTTGGGGTGGGGGGCAGATTGAGACGACGGATTCTTTATACTCCTGCCTGACTTGACTTGACTGAGACCTTTCCTTCCCTCTGCCCCCACTTGCTTGCGACTTCCTCCCCCTCCTCCTCCCCGGAAGATAAGGAAAATGCCCCCAATGGACGGACGGACACTAAGCCGGGCTTTGGCGTGGCTTGGATGCCCCTTCGGATCCTTCCTGTCCTCCCGTCTTGTTGACTGCAGTGTGGTTGTGGTTGGCTATGGAGCGGCTTTTTACTCTCTTTACTCCAGCAGGAGAAGGGGTGGGGGCGGTCACTGGGCCCACGTGACCCTTCTCCACCCAATGGTACGGAGCCGGCTTGGTGGATCTGGATGTGAAGCCGGTATATCCTCTGGTGGTGGTGGTGGTGGTGGTTGGGTTCGGTTAGGCTCTCAAACCCAGAGCTCTCCCTCCACTCTCCTCGCTTGTACTCTCAAACCCCTGGAATGGGAGGGAAGAATGTGGGGTTGGAGGGGGACGGGGGGTGGAGGGTGGGCCCGGAGGGGGGGAATGTTGGATGCCGGGGGATTTGGGAGGTGGGGGTGTGGTCCGGGGGGCCGTAAGGAGAGGGGGAACGGGGGTCCTGGGAGCCAATGGGAGGAGAGGGAACAAGCCGCCGCGCTGAAAGCCTCATCTTTGAAAGGAAAGCCAGAGAGTGAAGCGGGTTGAGGAGACTCGGCTTCAGTTCGTGCCCAACGCTTGTCCACTCAACAACCCGAAGCAGCTCTTGTCCTCTCACGCTCCGTCGCACGCAGTCAGTCTCATCACCATCTTTTTAGCAGGAGAAAAAGATTTCAAGACTTCCCACCGACCCGACCAACCAACCGACCGACCCCAAGTGTCAAACTCGTCCATTAAACAGAAAATCATACGACATGAGTTCCAACGATAAGGAAGTGGCCGTGGAGAAGGTGGCGGCGGCCGAGAGCAACGACAAAGTTGACCCCAAGGCAGAAGTTAAGGGAACCAAGAGGGCGGCCGAGGTCGGGGACAACGATGTAAAAAAGGCCAAAAGGGAAGCAAACGGAGAGGAGGAGGATGTTGAGGTGGGGGAAAATCTCTTGATTTTTTGAACTATCAAAAAAAAATAGAAAAAGTTTCGAATTTGTTGATTGGTTCAATTGTCTTAATTTCTCTTACATTTGTTCCCAGGATGAAGAAGACGTTGAGGCGGAAGAAGAGGAGGAAGAGGAAGGTGAAGAAGATCTCCGAGAAGAAGAAGGTGAGATTTGAGATTCTGAGGCCGGTGTTTTTTTTCCATAGTTGGCTTTTGTAGTCAAATGGAGGGAGAGTGATGAGCGGCTTTATGCTCTCCTACTTGTTCCCATCTCTCAAATCCCACCACACAGATTTTGTTTTCTTTTTACAAATCAAGTACAAAGAGGGGTCACTGTCACTTATTGACCACAGTTGACAACCCGGCATTTTGCACACATGTGTGCGTGCGTAGGCGTGGGGCTTTTCCCGCGTCATTAGTTGGTGGTGGTGGATGAAATATAATGCTCAACTTTTACTATGAAGCATTGTTTACTAAACAATTATAGTAAGTAGGCAACAGCAGCAATATATTTTTTATACAAACCACCACCACGTGCCGACTATGAAAAACACATGAAAGGAAAAATGGGAAATTCTAATCAAGTCAACTAAATCCATGTCTTTGGTTTTGTTTTGTGATTTCCAGAGGAGGAAGAGGAAGAAGATGACGGAGAAGGTGGGGAGGAGAACGAGGATGATGACTAATTTATGTAAGCGTAACAAAAAAGAAACAACAAAGCGGTGCGCGTGTAAAGGGAAAGAAAGCGAGAAATGACGACGGAAGGTGGATGGGTGGGAAAGAATTTTCGACTACTTCATATTTTGTCTGTTTTACTTATTGATACAAACAAACTGAATTATTTTCAATTGATTTTTTACTGGATTCAGCTGTTGTAAAACTATTGTTCTTTTTTATAATAAAAACCCAACCCTTAGAATGTGAATGTTATAATGTTGTGAATTTTGATATTCAAATGGGATAAACAAGATACAATGATATTTCTATTCTATTATTATTATTATTATTATTATGAATTACCTACTTATACATATATACTATACAAAGATAATAATAATGATGATGATATACAAAAGGTTTGCAAGGAAGGAGTAATTAGTTTACAAGTCTTGCAGTATGTGGGTGGGGATTAGGTAGGGCTGTAGTACTCTAGAGTTACAGTTATTATGACTTACTTACGTACAGTTAAGATACTTAATTACTCCAAGTTTATAAGGAACCAAGAACAAGTCGTTTTCATTTTTGTTTTTTTTTTATTGTTATTGATTGTTAGTCTGGTTGATTTGATTGCGATACTTTTTATGTATAAGTCCTCATTCCCTCTTAGATAACTACTCAACTCCGTAAGAAGATGATAAGTGAGTGAGTGAGTAAGCGAGTGTCAACCAACCCAGGCACAACTTACTTGCAAACCAACCAACCAACCCCTCCTCGTATTTCTAAAGTACGTTACCCAGTCAGCAATAAATTGACTAGGTTCAAACAAATCGTTTCCACAATTTTGAAAACTGCTCCCTTTTTTATCACCATCGTGATTTTTGTTTGTTTCATTTTGCATTACTTACGTGTCCAACCAAGTAGTAAAGTAGTGGCGTGACAGGCAGTGTGCCTCAGGTTCAGGTTTTCTGTTTCATCTCCATGAAAAAACCTCTCGCGGTGAGGCCACTCTGGCGCTCTATGGATATGAGCATACCCTCAAGTCTGTAAAGTTAAGCACAATGATAAGTTCATATCATTCATAGCATCCTCTGGGACTAATTGATCCTAATATTGAGCAGTGTAGTAAATGACTGAGGCCAGGGGCCAAGGCGTACTATTTAGTTAGCAGACTCCATTGACTGGTTAGCATTTTTTTAGCCTTGTGTCTGAAGGAATGGAGGGATATTCCTCTTGGTACCGGTTTTCATGGATCCATTTCATTGTTGTGCGTTGTGAGAGAGAGAGAAGGGGCGAGGAGTTTGGTGAAGGTAAGCCGAGAAAGATAGGCAGGCAGGCAGGCAGTCCTGCCTCTGCCCTTTCCCTGCTTGCCTTTCATGGATGGATCATGGTAGTAAATCATGGCATTGCATAACCAACAAACCATCTCTGCTCCAATTCACCCAGAATGGAGAGAATGAAGCAAGAGAGGGACAGGGACAGGGCGAGAGTTGCGTGCTGTTTAGAGGCATAACGCCGGTTGGGCCGATTTTCTACCGGAGAAGGAATACATATTGGAAGAACGGATGGACCACCAAAAGAGGAGGAAGAAGAAGACGATGATGATGATGTGATGCCGGGCCATAGACCCGGTGGAACAAACTCCTTCTCGGTTTTTACTCACGGATAAATTCGGATTTCCAACAAACCGAAAATCTCATTTCCAAGTTTCTAAACTTCTTTCATTTTGGAAAGTTAGCGTTGCCATAAAACATGATTTTTTCATGGTAGTGATGAAACTAGGTATTGATGAAACTAAATGAGGTGGCGTTTGTGCATTTTTTTTGTAGTTTGCTCATTTATTTTAATCAACAATTTTTATATATTTATCATAGCTTTTTTTTTTATATGATAACTTACACTACGAGGATTTTTGCAATTTTTTGTATTTGGTGTATAGAATAAGAGTGACATGATATGATGACACAGTTGGCATTTTACTTAGCTTTAGCATTTTGAAGAATGGTAAGTTGAGCAAGTGCACTTTCTGCTTTCAGTCTTACAGTTGGATTTGGGTCACTGGATGCTTTCACAAAGGTTATTTGCAATTGTGGAAGAAAGGCTTTCAATTGGACGCCAACCTAGAGGAAATCATTAATCATTTCGTGTCTAGTATTATCACATTTAAATTTGTACTTTTTGTGTTTTTTGAAAAAATAAAAGAAGCATACCTTTGTCAGAAGAAGTGTAAGGGTATCTAAAACAGACACTTTGACAGTTGGGCCATATCGGTCGCCCAAAATTCGGATAAGTGGTCCAGTAATATGAACCACTGAAGGCTTCAACGCGGTTTCACTACTTAATGCAATCAATTCCCCCATTCCGATTGCTGCTTGTTCCTTAACATCAGCACTTCCAATGAGTAATGCTTCACGAAAAATTGGCAGGACTGGGCTAATCCCCTGTGAAAGTAATTTCACAAAATGAAATAACTAATAAAAACTCTGCTCCTTCTTGCATTGCATTTACATAGTTTGGTTAATAATATGCATACCTTTGATGTACACAACCCTGGAAGTAGAGCCGTCTTATCCTTCAAGTCACTTTGTACGAAACGAATTGCTTGCCGCACGTCACCAACATAAGCCAGCTTCGCAGCACTGTCCAATCCCTTCAACAATTTTAAATTTAAAAACATTAGGTTATAAATATCTTTGTAAATCTAAACCCATCTTGTCATCATACCTTAATAATAGCTGCTAAACCTTCAGCAACGAGATTAAGAATGACTTCATCTGTGCCAGACATCAGTTGGAATAGTCCTCTAATTAACTGAGACATGTATGGCTCAATATCCGCTTTTGTATTGATGCAGAAAAGAGACAACAAAGTAACGGATGCTCGCTTCAGCCCAGCATTTTCCGTTCTCATATGATCCAGTAAATCGTCAATAAACAACCGGACTCCTTGATCATCCGACACTGTTAATATGATTTGTTGACAATAATCCAATTCCTATGAAAATAAAATAAAAATTATTAATGAATAACAATACAATATGCACAGATTGTTAATGTTTCTTTTTGTTTATTTGATTACTTCTTGCTCCCTTGGCGTCCCTGCAGTTTCTGCAAGAACACTCAATAGGGCAGGTAAAATTTTCCCCCAGTGTCTTGACAAAGAGTCTCCAGCAACGGTTGACAAAATTGCCAAAACCTTGGTGTTCACTGGTGAGGACGTAAGTTGAGGTATCAAATATGGCATCACCACTTTGGATTTGACAACCAAAGTCTGCCCTAGCCCATCCAAAGCGTATTCCCCTTCCTTAGGATCACCCTAATATTTAATAATTTAAAAAAAAGACAAACATTACAACTAATTCATTTGATTATGTTAAGCTGTAATTTAAATTCAACTCTCACAAGTTTTCTCATTAAAAACGGTATAACTTCATCCAAAACACGACTTCCAACGGTTGAGTGTAAGCTCCCAAATGTCTTTGCAGCAGCTTCTCGTACTTGTGGACAGCTATCACATAGCGCTTTTCTAAAAAAAAAAAAAAAAAAAAAAAATAATAATAATAAAGTCACATTTAAATAAATGAAAAAGACCGATAAAATAATGATGATTAAACACACACCTCAAAGTAGGAACAAGATTTTCTACAAACGCCAAAACCATATCTCTGCTGGTATTTGACATAATTTCTGAAAGTCCAATACAAACTCCTTGTCGTTCGTCCTCTCTTGGGGATTCAAGTCCTTTCTCTAATATTGGAATTACTTCCGGCAAAATCTTTTCTCCGAGCTTTCTTACAAGGTCTCCCAGTGTTCTGCAAATAAAAATATATATGAAAATCTCTCATGTTAATTTAGCACTTCATAAAATTATCCATTATATTAAATTTTACCTTGCAGCCACTTGACGCTTATCATGAGATGAGCTAGCCAAACATCCAAATAATAAGGAAAACAAGGTTGGCAAGATCTCTCTCAATGTTTTTGGCGTGTTTGCCACAACGACTTTCCAAACATGGAGTGCAGCTTGTCGCACCATCAAAGCCACATCAGAACGACCCATGTAGAGTCCAGCTAATACTCGATTTCTTCTATCCAAGCCAAGTACTGATATAATAGTCTACAATTCAATTCAATACAGGAATTAATAAAATTGACAACAAAATACACACCATATATTATAGATATTCTTGTATTATACATACTTGTTGAGATTGTTCGGTTCCAAAATTATCATCATCTCCAGCGGATTCTGTACTCATTTTACCAGAAACTCCAGAAATTTTGTATAAAAGATCTCCTAAGAGTTGAATAGATGAGAAACGAATTCGCCAATTCTCATCAAATATCCCTTTCTCAAGCTCTGGAAGCAATAAGGTGATTGCAGTTTCTGCAAAACCGTTAACAATTCTTTGCCCAGCTCTCAATGCAGTTTCTCGCACAAACTCATTTTCATCAGCAAGAGCCTGGATTAAAAAAAAAATAAACTCTTTGTTTTTTACAAATTCAAATTTTCACATGGCATTACAATGCGTACCTTCAAGATTGGATTAATAATTTGACCGATATATGGTACGAATTCGGTTTCAAATACACCCGGCATGTAAATGAACATCATCATGTAACCATCTCGTACATGTGGAGCTAGATCGTCACTATCAGCCTTCCTGATGATTTCTATTGATATTGATAACAGAATATATTAGTATTCAGCCCAAATAAAAAAACATACATAAACACGCACACACACATAACAATACATTGGTTATTTAACAAATTACCTGGCATAAATCGATGAAGCTTGTCTTCACCCAATGACCCAATAACTTCCGCCAAACCTTGAGCAGCACCAGACCGATCAACCGAATTCGCTTCAGACACCAATGTTTTCATCAACCATGGAAGCAATTCATCATAACATCTATCACCCATTCCCTTTGCCATTGAACCTAATGCCTTTGCAGCAACAGCCCGAACCTTTTTTATAGGAAAAAAATACACAATAAATAGATACTTGCTTGTCTATGATATACTCTTATTTCAAGATTTAAATCAATGGAAATGAACAATTGCATACTTCAGGGACAGGATCAACCAGAGAAGCTCTAATTCCAGGCATAACATTTTCCATGTATGGTGCCAGATCAGAGTGATCTGTGAGGGAATACATATTTCCAATGACCTGACAGGCCATTTTTCGATTTTCAGTAGATCGATCTTGAAAGGCTCGTTGTACCACAGGCATGATCAAGGCGAGAGAAGGAGGGTCAACAAAGTGTACAAACTCCGTTTGTAACAGGCAAGTTAAACAAGATGTTGAACGCTTCCCAGGATCTTGCAAAGCCTGACGTACATAAATATTTATTATTTTTTAATAATTCATTCCAAAATTTTAATGTGTAGTTATTTTTACTACTATTAAATTATTACCTCCAAAAGTACCGGGACCACTGACTGAATTTCTGGATTTTGAATTACAGAACCAATCAAGCCCAACGCTTTAGCACCCGCTTCTTGTACTCTGACATGGGAATCTCCCAGAACTTCGATGAGTCTTGGGACAATCATAGGCAAGCAACTGGAATTTATGATTAGATGAATTAGATGATGCAGGAAATCGAGATCGAGTGTTCAACTTTGTTGTGTCTTTTAGATAGTACTAATACAAATAATGTTGCCGATTACTAGGTTAAATTAAATATTGTTTGAAAAAGAGAGTTCAGTTTAAATAAAAAAGATTCCTTATTCTCACCCGGACAATTGTTTTGGAGCACAATACGCCATTCGACCCAACAATTCTACTGATCCACACTTTGTTCGCCAGGAATCCTCATTCAAAGCAGCAATCAAAGAAGGAAGAACAAGTTTCACCCCATGTGCAGATAACCTACTCATGACCCGTTTTGCTGTGTTTTCAGTAGCTTCCCGAACATAGCTAAACGTGCCAAACAAAATTAAACATTAGATTAAACATTTAAACTTTTAAACATTAAATTTAAATTAAACCTACACATTAGAATCTCCTAGGCATTGTAGAAGGTATGGCAAAACATGGACAATGTATGGCTCAAATAATCTTCCAAGAAACTCACACAAGAGTTCCAGGCACATCAGTGCGCCTAAAATAAAATATTATTACAGAATTAATATTTATGGGATTAGAATTAGAAATAAAGTTAGAAATAAATACCTTCTCGATGTTTATAATTTTTCTTATCTTGCATTCCTTTAGCCAAAATATTCATAATATCATGTTGCTTCAAGGACAAAATTCCAAGTCCCTTAATCATTCCGGCAATTCCAAAAGCAGCACCACGCCTTTAAAAATAAATCAATTTACTTAATTAAATAAGTGGCGTGGTGATAAATACAACCTGCTCTCACCTCTCGCCAAAATTTTCTGCTTCCATCACTTTCTCTAACAATCGCTTGAGAACAGACTCTGACTCCGTGCTAATTGCTGGTACTAATGCTGGGAGACAATTGGCAACTGCCTCTTGAACCTACAATCCCATAGCAAAGTTTTTAATTTTTTAAAAGAAAATCTTTTTGCAAAATAAACAATTTTACAATACTTACCTTTTCTGATGGCGTTGAAAGAGTGTCGATTAAAGTACTAAATATCGACTTGACTCTGCTGTCTGTAGGATTTAGATGACGACCTAGGCAGCCCATAAGAACAACACAAGCTTGTCGGACGTTATCATATCTCCCAGAGCTCCCAGCTTTTTCCAAGAAAACCTCAATAGTACTGATGAACTCGTTGAGACAAACTGAAATTGATCAAATTATGAAAAACATGATTGAAATTTATTGAAAGTGTA
>JAQIWC010000189.1:0-12132 GCA_034694605.1 Folsomia penicula | reverse complement strand
GACAACTCGTTGTCCCAGCTGGGCTGGGATAAGCCTCACCCAAACAACCTTTTACAGAAGAGAAGATCATATCCACCGACAGAATTTATCCAATGCTTATCAAAATGAGACACATTCCTGCAAAGAAAAGACTTTGCCCCTATGTGAAAATTTGAAATTTGGAGCATACATTGGACCGTGTTTTTGGCATATTCCACCACCACTCTTGTGGGACGGAAGGGAAAGTATCAAAATGAGGGAGGGAGGGATGGAGGGAGTGGTGGATGCAAGAGTTTGTTTAAATTTTCAAGTGGCAATTGGCAGTCTCAAGGTAAATAAATAATTCCATCCATTGCCCATCTACGGCTAAAGTAAACACACTCCAAACTCCAACCACCACTACAGCCTCTGCCTACTTCACAAACTACAAACACCACCAAACTTTGTTCTTCCACAAGCAAGGGCCACCCCACCCATGTATGTATGTAAAAGACCCATTTTAAACAAACTGCTCCCACTTTAACTCATGTTTGTGCCGTTATGCATCCTTGGCTTGAACCAAGTCTTTTGAATTTCGGAAAATTTTCCTCATCCACGCCAAGGAAATTGGAAATGTTTTTGGAATATTTGAATCTTAATCAAGTTTTTGGCAATCCTCCTTCAAAATATGGGATCCAATCCTGCATGACTACGAGCAGAGTGGAGCAAAGCAGGGAGTCTCTCGAAAAGATGGTTGGTTGGTTGGTTGGTGCTGGTTTAATTTACATTGTTGTGGGTCGTAAATAATCCCGAGGCTGAGACTGCTCTGCCTCGTCGACTTGTGGTTTCATGAGTCTCGAACGAACCACCATTCGCACGTCCATCAAAAAAGTCTTTTCTTCAATCCAACCAAGTTTTTTGTATTTATTTCACCACTGAAGACTGGAAGAGCAGCAGCAGCAGCAGCATCACGACATGAGATGAGATGAGGATACCATCCATCCATGCATGGGCAGAGTAGAGTTGCAAAAGAAACCAGTTTCGCAACAAAATCGTCAACATGAAAATTCAAAATCCAAATCAACTGTCAACCCAGCAGCAGCAGCCAAGCCAAGGCAACTTGACTCGATGTACAGAAAGAAAGACGCGGAGGGTATGTATGCAACAAGACGCTGAGGGAAAAAATGCATGAATATCATCAAAAAAATGCGTTATTTTTCCTTTTGCCACAACACATCGCAGAGCCAGAGTTGTGCACTTTACCGGTTTCCTCATCAGAAGATGCAACCAAACCACAACTCACAACACAAAGTCAAGTCGATCTTATCTCGGGTGAGCTAAAATTTTGAGAAATATTTCGACCTCCATCCAATCCAAGATCAAAATGGCATGTTGAAATTCAATTTAAGGCCGAATGAAATCAAAATTCAAGAAACCCTTGTCAATGCTCTTGTTAAGTTTGAATCACTCATTTGTTGTGATGTGATGCTTTAGTTTATCCATCCCGACTGCCTTCATTACACCCAACGAAAGAAAGGAAGAAAGGGGTGGTGGTGGTGGGGGAAGGATTCTATTTTTTGAGAAAAGATTGGGTATTTAACTCTGGGTTTTGTGTGGAGGATAGCACGGCATGAGCATCTTCCGAGCAGTCCGAGTCAAAGGTAATTGGGAAGGGAATGAGCACCAGATGCAAGGAAACGAAAACTAATCCACTCTGGTCGGGATGGTATGGGTCTCACTCAATTCCCTGGGTTCTTCACGAAGTCCCAGTCTCAAACTATCTGCTCCAGCACAAACTTACGATTAGGGGAAGAAAGATACATCCACACCAAAATCCAAGAAAAACAAGGTTTGGTAAAAAAATATAGAGATTGGACCCGGCCAAGGGCACCCTACCCTATCCTACTCTTTGGGTCAAGGGAAGATGACTTAAGTATCCTTCCAGTGAAATTGATATGATACTCACAATTTTGCAAGGAGTTGAGTTGAGACGAGATTATTTAACTTTCCCAAGAAGCTTTGGAAGAATGTAACTTAACTACATGACAAAATACGAGATGGAATTAAAAGTGGTGTGTAAATGCTCATATCTGGATGGAAGGATGGGGTGGAAGGAGGTTGTTGGTGTTGAGATAATGAGATGAGACGGTCCGGAAATGTTATTAAAATATTTCTACAAGGATCCCCATCCCATGTAATCCCTCCCTCCATCCCTGGGTTAATTCCACTAATAGGATTTACCTCGACTTATGAGAGGACGGCTCACCAAACCATCTAATATCTTGACTCTTAACTCTGCTCCAGGGATGGATGGATGGATGGTACCCAAAAAATGAGGAAAGGGTCCAAGAAAGAAGGAAGGAAGGCTCACTTCGTAACCTCTTAGCCGACCACAAGAAGCAAATAAAGGAACAAAAGATGGGATGGATGGAAAGCTGCCCTTTTGAGACGAGAGAATTTGTGATGAGCCTTTTGTGTAAAGGTAGATGGATTAGCTACAGAGGTAGGTAGGTTAGGTGAACAAGTACCTGCTGCTCAGTCAGAGGAAAGGTACCTTCCACATTTACTTTGGGAAATGACTTGTTGGTTGGGTAGGATAGGGAGACTGACTGACCTTTCTACAAAGTTGAACCCTTGGTTTAATTAAAACTATTTTTCTACGCCTAATTGGCTTCCTGCCGAGAGAGAGAAGCCAACTATGGTCAAGAGATAGACCATCTAGGCTAGGTAGGTACACCTTCATCGGTTGGTACAATGCACCGTCAGCTCCTACAAACATAGTTTTTGACATGGATACATCATAGAAGGACGCTCTGGAGCCCTTGGTGGAATCCGAGGCAGTATCTTGAGGATATCTGCGTAGTGAACCAACTTCGAAACCTATGAAACCAACGCAGTCTTAAGTGGTGGAGGATGGATGTGACAGAGGGGCTGGGACGACAGTGAGTGAGGTTGACTTTTGACATGGATTAGAGTTAATAGGCGACTGCCGGATGTTTTGAATTTCAGAGTCCCACCGAATTTCGGAACATGCTAAAAATAACTGAGTGGCTTCAACATCTGTACTCAACTTACATTTCTACACCCATCCACCACATACGCCATGACTTTCAAACGCTACGCCTACAACACCCCCAGAAATTTCAAAAAAGTTTTGAATTTCTCTCAAACATTTTCAATTCCATCGTCCTCGATACGACAAAAGTGCACTCGAGCAGAGACGGGAGGCAGGCAGGGATTCTCATTTTGCACAATTGGCAGAAGATCAGGGAAAGAGAGAGAGGAAGAGAGGGTGGTTTGGTTCCACCCTTTGTGCGACTGACTAGGGTGAGTACGTACATCCAAGGGTGGAAATGCCTGGATACCGGGTAGGGAAGGCTAGGGTGGGTAGGGTCACATCCCATTTCAGAGTATCAATGCATGCATGCATATGGTCTCATCATTATCATCCAAAGAGAAGTGATTCTCTGCCCTACCCAGCCTTGGCGTTGGTTTGGTGGTGGTGGTGGTGGTGGGTGTCTGACAGAAGGAAGGAACGGCAGATTTATTTGCTATCATAAATAAAAAGATATTGCATTGCATGACCCTCCACTCCAACTAAATGGATAAATCCACGTTTGCACACATTTTGCACGCCTCAAAGTTGAACGAAAGACCAAAAAACCCACACCACCACCACATTCATTTCATAGTACATTTGTTAACTGTCCAATTAATTATTTTTAACACGTGCTTCCAAGTTTCTTGGCCTTTTTTGCTCTAATAGAGCAGCAGCAGCAGCACCCAACCCGACCCGCCTAACCAGGCACGCCAGATCAGTAATTTGTGTCATTGATGATGAAGAACAGTGGAGGGACGCTACAGAACCACTACCAACCAACCAACCACCCCATTCATTACATCTTAATGGGATGGATTGACTACGCGCGGATAATTAAGTGCCAATTAATTGTTTTATTATGTTTGCTCAAGTTTTTGTGCATAAGAGCACCTCATTCATTCACTCTCAAATCACGGCAGTTGTACTTATGGAAGACAAATTCCTTGCGTAAAAAGTTGCCCGTCTTTTTCAGAAACAAGTCGTATAAAAACAGTTTTGGTACGAACCTGTCTTTTCCTTGATTTCACAAAGGACGCTAAATAAAGCTGGTTTCATTCTGTGGCAGTTGAGGGTGTGTTTCCTGAAATTAGAACAAGAACAAGAATCAGTTTGATGGTCAAAAACATTGGTTGATCCAGAAGCAATAAAGTGATTGCAGTGATTATGCCATAAATCAAAAGTTTCTGGAGTGGTAAATAACATGAATATTTTGTTCAAATACAAGCAATTGCTTAACAAGTTGTTAAATATGTGCGTGGCTCAAACATTCATTGGCAGCTATCAAAAGTTAGCAAAGACAAAGGTTTTGGATTTGATTTCTGTGATTTCTTGAATTTTATTAGCATTTTAATTCCAGAAATCACATAAATCTTTCACAATAGATCACCTACATCTTGCAATCCTGATCAAATCTGGCGTGTATGTATGTACAAATCCGAAGTGATAATTTATTTCAAATTGGCAAATTATTATTTGCCAATAAAAAGACGAGTATATAATTGATTTCATTTCACTTCATCTCTTGGCATGTACATACACACCTAACTTTGTTCAACTAATTATCAGGGATGATGATGATAACTCCTTATCAAAGTGTGAGCAGGGACACTTATCAAGCATTTCAGCCAGCATATTCTGATTTTACAAGAGATTGACATGAGCCAGCCAAAGTTAACAAATGTTATCCGTGTCATGTTACGTGTTTGATCCAACTTTTGTAATAAATGTCAACCTGTCACCTCGACATGCATCCCTTTTAAAATCCTTCCAACCATTTAAAATGCATCATTTCATGGGCATTTCCACTCTATGGACCAAATTGCAAGGGGGTGTGGTTCTTATTTGCCTACTCACCTAGCCTGAGCCTCGTCCAGGGACTGGTCCGTGATGTTCATGATTTGTTGGAGGATTTCCCCAATGTCCTGTTTTCTCACGTCCTGGTCCGGCGTGCCGGGTCCCCCTTCCCCCGGGGGCATCCCATAAGCTTGTGGCATCATCCCCACTCCCGCACTCACCGGATGCATCGATAGAGTCAATTCCTCGCTTTTTAGCTTAAAATTTAAAATAATCAACAAACGAAACCAAACGAAACGTCCACTCCACCAACCAACTCTTCCAAATCAAAAGTTAAAAGTTATGTATTTAACCACTTTCACACTTGTAGTACAGTTATCCTAAAATGTTCCTTAACTCCTTAATTGTTCCTTAGCTTAGCTATCCTTCCTTCCTAATCCTAGTAATGGCACTTGATGGCGATGCGTAGCGTGTTGCTCGTATAACTCGTTGCAGATTTGACGAGTGACTGACGACCCAAAACAAAACTGGAGGACAAAATCAAATCCAAATGCTTCCTTTGATGATTGATTTCCTGTGATTTATTCAATTTCACAAATTTCCCGACTTGTTCTTTTGATTGACACTTTTCAGCTGATGTTGATGTCTGTTGATGATGATGTGGTCTGTTGTGATCAAGGATCAATCCCGGTATGAGGTCTGGATCGGAAACGGGCGTCATTAAGTGGTCACATCATGGTCGTGTCAATGATGATTTCCTTGTGTTTTTATTCCCTTTGTTTTATGACCACTCCACGATACCGGCGAGTGAGGTGATAAAATTTGTTTTTATTTCGATCCCAACCGGCGTATTTTTGTGGAATTAATCGGAGAGTGGATTGATTTTATTGCTCTGTCCGTCCGTCCTTTAATGGGGGCGTAGCGTTTTGATGGGTCGTCAATCAAGGATGACTCGTCTCTAGGTCACTTGTGGTGCTTCCACGAAGACTCCTCTTAAAACCTTATCCCAGTTTTATGCGGTGGCATTAGCAGAGAATTAGCACTGCCCCTGCCACTCTCTCCCACAATCCTGCTCCCCACAGCTTATCTGTGTCCTTATCCAAGTCCCACCAACGTAAATAACTCGCTTATCTCAGAAACATGACTCTAACTCGGGAAGATAAGGGATGAGGTGGGTAATTTTGTAATTTTTGAGAGAAAGGGGGCTTCTCTGGTTGAATGGGGGACTTGGTTATCTTTGGATTTGATAACTGAGTTATCTGTGGGGCTGCTGTTTGGCTGTTTTGTGTTGTGTGGATAAGACTTTGTTGGTTTGGATTGTTGTGTTGGATAAAACGTGTGAAATAAAAAAAGACTGAGAGGATGGAGTGGATGGACTGGTTGGTGGTAGAGTTGGTGGTGGATGTTGTAGGATGACTGGATGGATAGGAGCCGAAGGTGGACTGGTTGGTTGGAATGCTTGGGAGCCCCCAGGCAGCGTCCTCCTCATCCCAAACCACTCGGATACTCTGCACCAAAATACAGCGGCCCCCGAAACTCCAACCACTCCACTCCATCCACCACCACCACCAATGGACCGAATGGAAGATTTGACTTAAAATCCACAGTTTTGAGGAATTGTCACCAATTTTTGGACCACCGTGGTCACTGACCATTCCCATAATGCATCTTTCGCTCGAAAGTTGTACAATTGGTGCAAAATATTGGCCAGGATTTCAGTTCATGCAAATATTCCGAGCGTAGAGCTGGGGGTGAACAAAGTGGTTGAAGTGTGTGGTGCGGGGTGTAGGCAGGGATTCCGTTGGCTCCAAACCCTGGCCGGATCGTAATGGCGCTTGGGTGGTTCTCCAGCCTCAAAGTCCCTCCCACACTACCCTCCGAATTCGGAGGTAAAAAACCCGCTTTCTCCACCACCACCACCACCACGGCACGGCCGGAGCCGTAAATCTCTCCCAGCTCCACTTTATTACTTGGCCCATCACATTTCCCTGCCTTGGCTTGCTTGGCTCATATCAACTCACTCACTTTCACCGCATGGGAATTTCTCTCCCTTCCGAACTTCGGAACATGTAGCCTCCCGTCCAAACTCATTTCACAAACAACAACACGGCTGGGCTACAGTATTTGTCGGTCTACGGTTGACTTTCCATTGGAAATGCTCACTTTCATTCCTGGTTCATTTTATTTCCGAGCCCAGGGTTTGGTTGATTCTGTTTACTTTGGGCTGAATGAAACGGAGAACCTTTAATTTTTGTGATTGTTCTTTCCACCAAACTGGGTGGTTCTGTTGGGTTCTGCTCATTCCGGTGGAAGCATCTTGTATTCATCATCCATTCATTCATCCATTCATTCATTCACTGCCTTTCACTGGGTGTGAAAGTGTGAAATGCATCCCGTGCGGTTGGATGAGTCCTTTTTGTCGTGATCATGTCACTCTCCCATGCTTCACTGACTCACTGTTGTGCCTTTACTCGGCATTTGTGGGGGTGGAGATGTTCATATTGGCTCAACTTTTTAGAGTTGGGGCTTGATTTCACTTGCAAAAATGGTGGAGAAAGCATTTATTCTGGGGCAGGATGAAGGAGTCGGTATGAATCAAAGGATTTTAGGGAAGTTAGTTATTCATCCTAAAATGAAATTGACTACACTTTTTGTTTCGTGATTGACCCTGGCGGGCCTCCAGGGTCCAATTGCAATCAGATCTCACGTCATGTCCACCCCAGACACCAACCGCTTTGCCAATTCTCGTACAAATGTACAAATAGAGCATTTATGAATAGCCCTGGGTAATTCATGTCATTGGAGAAAGCTCGAGTTGAGTCTGATTTGGAAATGCTCGTTTTATGAAACTTTGGCTTAAATTTTAATTCCGCAATCCAATCCTGCTTTCCTCATTTCATTTCATTTTATTTTAATTTTCTACACTTCCTGTTGACCAGAAATACAATAAAATGTTCCCTACGGCCATCCATGACTTGACCACAAAACAAGTTAACATCAAAAAACCAACACAAACTTCCCATTTTAAACCAAAATCTAAGTCAAAACTCATTCGCACACGGCATGAATGACTGTGTGGGATTTGTTTTGTTTGCCGTGATTTCACTCACTTGATATTCCGCTCATGCTTGGTTGTGTATGCATAACATTTGTATTTTTAAGGCAGAGTGTTGAGCTCATTACTTCATTTGGCGTACACGTGTGTATTTGAGGGAGGGAGAAAGCAGTGGCAGTGTGGGTACTTTCAGAAGAGGAAGTCAGTCCATGTTACGCAACGTTATGACTCCACTAATCTCCCACGGAATCAGGCAATCTTCTCCCAACCACAAAACCAAACCAATGCTCGAGTTGAGTTCAGTTTACGATGCATTACACGTTCAAAATTATGACTTGTGTTGTTGTGTCCCTCTCGGAATGGAAAGAAGGTGAGTCACTGCTGCCACTACGGCTGCTTTCCCTCCCTCCCTCGGCAGGTATTGAGATATTTCTCTAGGTTTGACTACTGACCTGACCGGATCCCAGCACTTTCCTCCCATTAAATGGAAACGCAACGCTACCTTTCCAGTGGGTGTGTAATTGCGGGGACCATTAATTTCTGGGGACACATCGTAAATTAGGGAGATTCATGCGGAGCACTTTCTCTCCGGAACGCCTAGGTTGGATAATTTCTTGTAATTTCACCCGAAATTGGGCCTTCTCACGACATCCTCTTTCGTAGGATCCATCCATCCGTCTTAAGGAACAACAACAACAACAACCTGGTTAAATGAGACGTTGGATGCAAATCGTCCAGGAGTGGATGAGTGGAAAGTCAATGAATAAATGAGAGAGTGCAGTGGATCAAAAGCAAGAGCCATTGGGTGGGTAATTATTGGCGTTGGTAGAGTGGGTGAGTTATGCCTGGAATGGATCCTCTGCCTCTGCTTTGTTTCGAGATATCCTCGCAAGTAATTAAGGACTCGGTTAATGAGAGAGCTCAGGCCGGACATAAATTACGGACTTTCCCCAGATGCCTGCCTGCCTCTGCCCAACTTTCACCGGATCTGACTCTACTCTGACTCTGGTGGTGTCACCCTCAATTCATGTTTGATTCAAAGGATTAGATTCCATACCACCCGTTCTACTCCCTCTGCTTCATGTCACCCGAGTAGGGTTACGTACTTTAAGAGAGAAAGCAGACTGGATTTCGGACGCTTATGCTTTGGTAGATATCCCTTGAATTTATTCATATGCACAACAAAATAACACGGATTGATTTTTAAAAACTCTGTCTGATGGTTCGTATTCATATCTTATCCTGCGACCAGGATCCCATCCTCCATCAAATCCTTGATAGCATCCAGCAACCGGGTCTGGGCCGACTCCTGCATGAGGACCACGTCCATGGACGCCACGGCCATCATCACGGCCAACAGACAAGAGTTTGAAAACTCCGAGATGAGCTTGTCATACGAAAACGGCATCTCCAGCTCAAACCAGCCCAGAGTTTGCTGAAAACAAGGAAAGAAATTGGCAATTATTGGCGAATTTATTCGCAAACACAAGTTTCAATCCACCCACCTCAAAGAGTTGATGGTAGTACTGCAGAATCAGATGGGACACGTCCCTTCGTGGGTCCGCGTCCATGGAGAGGATCGTGAGCAGCGCAAGGTCATGGGACGGGCGGCCCAGGGACACCATCTGCCAGTCAATGATGACGCAGTCCAGGTCCGCCTCCTCGAGCGGACCCTCCTCCCCCTCCCGCATCCGAAACAGGAGGTTGTCGCTCCAGAGGTCCATGTGGATGAGGGTGGAGGGGAAGGAGGGGTCCCTCGAGGGC
This sequence comes from Folsomia penicula, assembly GCA_034694605.1. Classification (NCBI taxonomy): domain Eukaryota; kingdom Metazoa; phylum Arthropoda; class Collembola; order Entomobryomorpha; family Isotomidae; genus Folsomia; species Folsomia penicula. The sequence goes on along the minus strand of JAQIWC010000189.1, from coordinate 2,461 downwards.
GACAGCAACGAGGTCAAGACGTGGTGGGCCTTGGAGTTGAGGTGCGTCATGGCGCGGAGGATCGTGGGCGCCTCCACCTCCTCGGGACGGTTGGAGAGGAAGTTCTTGAAGATTTCAAAGCCTCGGTGGAACATGTTCTGGAATTAAACCAGTCGTTAATGACCCTTGACCTTTGACCTGACCCGTGACCTCACCTCATAGAGCTTGGCCTGATCCGTCCAGTGCATGAGCTCCTCCCAGTGGAGGGGTTCCTTGGCCTTGACCTGCATGGCGTGGGACACGGCGTGGAACTTGCAGATCTCCGCCACCGCCGCAAAGACTTCCGAGACTTCCATCCCCGTCCCAAAGTAGCGCTTCCCGTACTCCAGGGAGCGGAGGTCCTGCAGCACCAGCAGGGACTCGGCGTCAAGGATGTGGTCCAACAACTCCATGATATTTTACACACAGATATATGTCTGTCTGTCGGTGGATTACAAGAAAGGAATTTCATTGACAAACTTACCTCCATGTCCGGCTCAGGGTCAAGGGGTCGGAGGAACTTGCCGTAGAAGCAGGACGGGACGGAGAACTCGAGGAGGTGGTCAATGTACTGGGCCTCCACCCACATCTGGCAAGTAATTAAGCAGTTAATTAACCAATTAGTTGAATAATTAGCCAAATACCTTCATGGAGGGTAGGATTTCCGTGTAGAAGCAGATCTCCCGGCGATAAACGTCAAAGAGGCGGGCCAAGTCCCTCTCCTGCGGGAGGATGGAGGGGATTTTGATGATCCAGAAGTGGTTCCGCTCCTCCTCCTCCCCCTCGACCAGGAACTTGATCCTCCCGGCCACGAGGCGGGAGAGGGTGTTCATCCGATCGTCCCCGAAGTAGGTCTCGTCCCGCATCTCAATTTCCGCGATGGTGATTTGCATGTCCTGGGTGAAGAGGGGGGGTTGTTGTTGGAGGGGGAAGGGTTCGTCCGTCTCCATTGCATTTGGAGGGATGAGAGGAGGAGGAGGGAGGTCCGAGGCGGACTCCAGGTTGTTGAGGATCACCTGCTCCACCCAGAGCAGGTTGTTGGGCTTGGGGGTGACGTCCACGTGGAGGAGGCTGGACTTTGAGGCGGCGTCAGCGTCCATCCGACGGCCCGGCATGTCGGACTCAAAATCCATGGCGGGTTAGAGTGGTGGGTGTGGTGTGGTTAAGTCAATTTAGTGGAGAATGAGGGGAGGATCAAGTAGATTTCAAACCTAGACGTGGTTTTGGAATTCACTACGGCGATTGAATTTGTGGATTTGTTTAGATGAACTTAATCGTCAAGGAAGCATGTGATTTAAATTGATGGAGCAAATGCGGTTCCCCTTCCGGGTTCTGGAGGGGTTCCCCCTCCACCACAGACTAGTGATACCAATAGTGATTGTTAATTTTTTTAAATTGTTTGTTTCATGTTTAATTGTTTTGTTTCTTGAATAAAGATACCAAGAATAAACCTCTTCACTTGGCTCAACTTGGTATTTGGTCACTTTGTTGACTCAGCAACGCCGGCAGTCAACATTCCGCGAGTGTTTTTCCTTTCCTTCGGACGTCGGGCCTTCCATCCTTTGTTCTTTTTCTCGGGTGGAACATGAAGACTTTGACCCTGTTCTTTCTCCTCGGAGTGGGTGTGGCTGGATTCCTCCTCCTCCTCCCCTCCGCCGCGGGTAAGAAGAATAAACTTTGGAAATCACCCCACCTTGTCCATCTTTCTTCCTTCCTTTCTTTCCAGGATTGAAGTGCTTTGCGTGTATGGACGAGGATTGCAATGACTTCAAACCCGAAACAAAGTTTGAGGAGGAGTGTCCCGAAACTATCCATCTATGTAAGCCATCCCACACACCCTCCATTCATTCATTCATGATTTAATTTCCGTTCATTGAATCATTCCAGCTTTTCCTGTTTGCAAGTCCAGTGGCAACATTAACATTTCCGGGGAGTCCCAATCCCTCTTCGCGAAGTGTGAGGCCGCGTCGGAAATGAAGTATTTTGATAGAGATTTAAAACCCGGATGCTACAAGGATCCCGCACGGGAGCAGGAGGAGTGCTACTGCACCAAGGACTTGTGCAACTTGCCCTACTTGACGGCCAGCTTGGTGCAGTGGAGGAGGTGGAAGGAGGCGCGTGACAAGGAGCAGGAGGAGAGGAAGAAGGCGAGGGAGGAGTGGGGGAGGGGGAACAAGGCCTCGACCGTGGTGGGTGGGGGTTGGGGTGGAGCAAGGGTCTGGGTCTTGGTGGCGGAGTTTCTTTGTCTCTTGGGTGGGACCTTCCTCTGACGCAGCTTTGGATAAAATTCATTCCCTTCAATTTCTTTTTTAATCAAATCCAATCAATTTGTAATCCAATCTTTCTTTCTGTGGGCGGTAGGCCAGGTGGGTGTGGTTTGTGAGAGTAGAGTTGGGGTGGGGTTGTGGGGCAGTGAGCTTCCCACATTGGAATAAAAACAAGA
>JAQIWC010000188.1:0-12142 GCA_034694605.1 Folsomia penicula | reverse complement strand
GTGAACTTGCCTGTTTTGATAAATTGGGAAGATGCAGATCCACGTCAGAGTTGAACTTGGAAGGGTTGATTGGAGGATTGAGTCTTCGTCCTGGTGCGCCATGCGACAATTTCCAGGTGAGACGATTTGAAGAACATTTATTTAAAGATAGCATAACGTCAACATTAATTTGACTTGATCTAGGGCTACTGTGATGTTTTCCTCAAATGTCGTGCCGTGGATGCCGAAGGTATTTGATTAATTTTTAGAAAGTTTTTGAAATTCTACAACCTTTATTTCTTTTTTTTAGGACCATTGGCCCGGCTCAAAAATTTGCTATTTAACAAGCAAACTTTATTAAATATTGCTCAGTGGGTGACGGTAAGTTGTTGAATGTTTTCACTTACTATACTGTACAAGTTACGATTCAATTATTCATTATTTGCAGGAGAATTGGTACTACGTACTGCTAATGGGAGTAGGATTTATTATAGTGATGGGTCTATTTATAAAATGCTGTGCTGTCCACACACCCTCCTCAAATCCAAAGAAAGCTCCACACATAAGAATTGGAGATACATTAAGAAGACCCATCAGCACCCTTAGACGCCATGTAAAGAGTTTTCCACTAAATTGTCCCGACTTTAAGACATGATTCTTTAAAACGATTTTTTGTTTCAGCGCCATGCTCAGTATCGAGCCGCAAATTCCAATGCTCCACCATTACCACCTCCTCCTGTGAGTAATGGGGCAGCATCTCACTCAACACCCTCCGGTGCGCCTCCGCCCTACTCTGCAATTGCGGGTCCTAGTGCTCCACGCCCACAGGGTGCACCACCCCATGGTTTTGGGGAAGGGAGAGGCCCCAATAGAAATAGAGGTACAAGAAGAGGCTCTGGAATAAATTAGTCACCCTTAACTGATGTTAAATTTCTTTACTCTGAAACCCAAAAAACCAGGAGCAGCTCGACCACCCAGTGGAAATCCATACGCAGGAGCTTACAAAGACCCGAGCAGGCATCAGCAACATCGAGTTTGATGTTTTAGAGAAATTAGGCTTATAAAACTGGAAGACGGGACTCTGTGTGACGACACATTTTATATTTTAAATCAACAATTCCTGAGACAAGACAACGTGCCGTGGTCTTTTTCGCCGTAATGCATTTTTCGCCATTTTTGTGACGTTTATCAATATGTTAATGTTTTTTACTTGTGCATCTCCTGCTCCGAACAAAGGACTTTGTATGTATTAATTATTATTATCAATATTTAGTTTAAATTTGGATACATGTACGTATAATCTCCATTGCCAAAGCCTGACAGACTAATAATTTTCATCAATCGCATTCCACAATGCTCATTCAGTTCAGCAAAAAAAACTCAATTCTCACTTTTGCATAAGTGTAAAACTAATATAGTTGGAAGCGAAGGGATTTTTAATTGACTGTCGATTTTTGGCTGAAATGATGAATGAATGAAAGTTTAGACACAGTGCATTACGGATCAAATCAAACAAAACAAGAAATTATACTAAATATTCAAATTATTATTTATTCTGTAGAGTATGCATCCGAGTTTTAGCTCAGTTAGGCTCGCTTCCAGCAAGGACTTTGTTTTCCTTTGATCTCTTTCTCCATGAAATATTTGTTTATTTGGGGGGTGTTTGGTGAAACTACAGATTTTCTTGTTATTTACTGGTGAAGGCATGATATGAACAAGTTTTTTTCTCTCAAGTTTTGTTTCTCACTTCAATGCATTTCCTAATTTTGGGGCTTCAAAACAAATGCAATTTTACCCAACGTGTCATCTTCTCAATAAAACTATTCAATGTAACGTAATGTAAGGTTGACATTTTGTATGTAAGTAAGTCCTTATTTTATCTAGTCTTGTTTTGTTGTTTTTATGAATAATTTTGTTATTTACGTCATTCATGAAAATTCCTCTGTGTTTTTTGATATAACGTATTCGTTCTCATTCAGAGATTAGCGTCTCACTCCAATCCAACGTCAAGTTGAAAATAAATATTTAAAAATCAATCCAATCCCTAAATTAATTTTGCATGCTCATACTAAAATACATATATTTAAACATAACCGACCCACCGTGCCAAGAAATGTGTATGAACTTTCTCTTAATTAAGTAATTATGTAATGCTGTTCATTCTACTAAGGATTTTAATTTTTGTACATAAATATTTACATCACCTTGCGTCAGTTTTATCATACAGTCAGTACCCATTTATTCTTAATTTTGTTCCATCAATGTGTAAATCTATAGTGTATACATAAGCCAAGCCATTAATGCTAAATATTTACATATATCATAATGCTAATGTATTCAAGGTTTCAGACAGAAGAGAGATATAAGTTTTCAAAAAAGTCCAAATAAAGCCAAGTAATAGTAAAAATTGATGAAACTATTTAAAAAACTTCTCTTTTTCGAGTAATAAATCAATCACTGTGAAGAAGACTCTGTCGTTGGGGGGTGTAATAAGTGAAAACGTATTGATTCCGATCCGTTTTTAAATCACATAAGAAAGCCGATTTCAGGATGATTGTGTTCAAGTAAAATTTTTCCACCCTCTCCTCCAATTGAGCGAGATCTTGACCAGGTTCTGGAGAGAAAGTCATTTCCTGCTTTCTCCACTTTCCAAGGAACGCCGCATCATAATCCGTAGGATTGGGATGGGTCACTGGAATAAAGGATGAGAACTTGTCGCTGATGCTGATTTCCAAATCGGCATAAGATTCGGGAGGGTGTGGAGGACAAATGTATTTTTCTGGGAGGTGCTTGGTCCTGTCATAACACCTCCAGTTGGGGGCCAGATCATTCGGAGTAAAGTCATAAACTGATGACCAATGGACAGCTTTGAATCGGTTGAGCTTGGCAGAGTTGAAGTGCTCTGTTCAATTTGAAATGCATGAATGTACGGCTTAAATGCTGAAATATTCTTTAATTCAGTGTGTATACCTCGGATAGCTTTGTACGAGAGAAAGTATGGTCCCACCACGACTTCACTGGACGCTTCAATTATAGGGTCCGACTCGGTGCCCACAAACAAGTGAATATTTTGACAATCCCTTAATCTTAACTGGGATGAGGCGGAAACTAGGGTTGAGTTTTTTGTGTCCCTTAAAAATAGGCTGGAGAAAACAAAAGTCATATTTAGAATGGACTCTTATGATTTGGTGGATAGAAATTTTAAGACTAAAAATATTGCTCTGATTTGATTCACCTTCCTTGGATTGGTCCCGTCACAATGAGACAATCCACACAGTCATCAATCGTAAGTTGACTGATGTGGTCAAACAAGTAAATCTTAGAGTTTGAGCAGTTTCGAATAATAAATTGTTGTCCATTAACTTCCCCAGGGCGTTTCACCCGCTGCTCTCCGTCCCGCAGGTCGGAAATTGTGTAATCCAATGGATTCTGCTTTGGACGGGTGTCCCTACATTAAGTATGGAATTCATGATCTCAGTCTTTTTGACAATTCATTAAGAAACTGATGAATGTACCAAGAGTACTGCTTTTTTGGTTGATTCGTTTCCACCTCGTTGCATCTTTCCAATGATTGATTCGTTAGAATGTCTGAAAATGAGGGCTCTCTCTTTAAAATGGGATGTCTGGAACATGGGCAACATGCTGAAGCACATCTTGAACTTAGGGACCCCATTCTGACCCATTTATATTGTTGACAATTTATAAATTGACTAAGTAAATAACTAACAAAAACTACACCCACGCTGTGTTGCACTGTAAAAACGGGTGATGTGATGGCACAGCATAGGAATCCGGGTATTACAGTGTCATGGTGCTCAAGGGGCACAACAAAGCCCTTTGCATATGCGTGAGAATTGACCATTCCATGCATGAGACGGGAAAACAAAGGTGTTGAAAACAAGGATCATATTTTACCATTTACATTTTCTCATTTAACAAAGCTTTTATAATACTAACATATTTGTATGCACTTACTATTTTAAAAGTTTAAACTTTAGCTTGAATTTACAACAACATTTTTTTGCATTTTTCGCTAAACTACAGATTCATTCTGATTTTGGTCGAGCTCCCCTCGCTTGCTCCACTGCCTGTCCATTGCTTCGCCTGTCCATCGTTCCCATGAATTGTGAAACTGCAGCCAGAACAAAGTCAGGGATTGGAAACCTGTAGGAAAAAAGTTTTGTTAATTTTCAGTCAATCAAGGATTTAAATAAATATTTAAAGTATAATTATTTACCCCGCAGAAAGCATGATGGTGAAAAACATGTCCGGGATGGAGCACGCCGCACAAGGAAACAGCGTCTTGAAAATCAATGCCATCCCGGTCACAATCAGAAAAGCGAACAAAATTGTCTGCAAAAATATGAAACCAAGAATGAAACAGAAATTTCTTTTTTTTTTAAATTTACTTATTTACAACACACCTTCAGAACGAATCCAAAAATGGAAATGATGACCCCAAGTATGTACGGAGTCAAAAGAAGAAATACAAGGATCAAGACGAGTTGCTCCAGATCGAATCGAGGAATCAAGTTTGTGAAAAAATTGCCCACTTGGTTCATGTTTGGGAGGGACGCCAAATAGTTGTTGAAGGGGGGAAACATTCTGCTTTTTGATTCCGTGGGTTCAGTACCGTACCGTTTTCAGTCTTTTCGCTACTTTTCCGACTTCAAATTCACTGGTCAAGGGTTTGGGAGAAGGATAAAAAGTTTTGAAAAAACTTGAAATTGGGAGTTGAAGTCAATTTGCAGATGTCCTCATTTGTTGCCAAGTAATATTTCATCGTGTCCTTCGAAGACTTCCTGTCATGCTTATCCCGGTATCAATACACTCACCCCTGTAAAATCTCTCTTCCTTCCAAGCAAAATTAAAAATTATGTCGGTTCACCATGACCCACCACGACCATCAGCCGAAGAGAAACCCCCCGGCCACCTGACCTTCACCGACACTCCTGACCAAGATCATGACACCAAGTCGAAAGATTCAGGGCCATCTCACGACCCCAGTGAGCTGCCTCGTCCCAGTCATCACCTCCCTCGCAAATCGCACCACGCCGGACTAGACAAACCTCACCATCGAGGCGTCAGCGTCGCAAAATCTCGGTACGATTTCTTCCCCCATGACACACGGTCCACGATGAGTCGGATGTCCCACCGCCCTTCTCGCCCAAGCATGTTCACCAGCCGAGACTCCTCCATCGCCTCCTCCCGAAGCACGCTGGACGCTGTGGACTCCAACACGAGTTTTATGAATAGAGGCACGATTAGCCGGGTAGGAATCCAGTCTTTAAGACCGAGTGAAACTTTGGTTGGTCATTTGGAGGAGCCTCACCCACTCCATCCGCATGGGCAGTTACACCAGCATCATCATCATCATGAGCATGTAAATATTTTAAAGTTTGTGAAAATGTACATAAATAAATGCTGGATTTTGAAGTAACCTTCTCTAATTAATGCCTGTGACAGCATGGAATACCACCCCTTGCTCTCGCTCTTGAGGAAATCCCGGACCGCACCACCGAAATGGTACGAGAGACCTTTGACACGTACCGGGAAGCAAAAAGGAGGATCAAGGAGCTTCAAATGACGAACATCAAGAATGATCAAATCATCCTGTTCTTCACGGAGACGAAAGACATCCAAGGCCGAGTCTGGAACACGGACTGCATCATTGCGGAGCGAGCAATTTCCTTCTTCGTCAAGAAGCTTGAGGCTGGGGGTCATTTGCTCAAGATTTATGTGGGGAACAGGGATGAATGGTAAAGGTTCAATTTTTACTCATTTGTTTGGCATGCATTTGTATGACGCTGTCATTTTTCGTTAGGATGAATCCATCAAATCCTTGGAGGAAGGATCCCAAGTTCAAAGTTGCAAGCCTGCCCACCCTCCTGGTTTGTGATACCATGAAGAGATTGAATGGGAAAAGGATTTTTGATATGGAGTCTATAATCATGCTTCTACAAGACTGAGTTTTACAAAATCCTAAATATGTCATTTTTACGCAATAAGTGTGTGGAACTCATAAATAAATGTGTATCATGCTATCTAGCTATTCAATATTTTTTTACGTAATAACACTAACATACTGTCCATTTTTTCTATTGTTTTAAAATCCATATCTCCCTGCAGTCTCTACTTTACTCTACAATAGAAACAACAATGAAGCTAAAGGGGATATAATTGGTTGACCAAAAAGTTGTGCGTCTACTTCTTTGCTTCAACGTCAACCCTTCCTCCACATGTCATCCCATCCCCCATTGTTGCATTTTACAATATGCAATCATATCAACATCACAAACCTCAACTTTGCATTGTAGCCTATGTACCTTATGCATTTATCTGTCACATGCATACGTCGTACCTAGTGAATGCACCATTTCATTCCACTGTAGGGACGAATACCATAAAGGCTTGAAAAGCTAGACGTGTATTGGCCGCAATTTGGTTTCACTTCGTTCGTCCATTAGAAACTCGTATGCATGCGTTTAAAGAGATTTAAAGGCATAAAGGTGAGCAATATGAAATCTCAGGAAGCAGTACACATGCACATTCACGTAACCCACTTTTGTATTTCACAAATATTTACGAATCCTCTGTCCTGTTCATAATTCCTTCCCTTGTGGACTGTATTGTTTAATAATTAAGGGTTAGCAGAGCTACAGCTACACTACTTTCATTCCGTGGTTGAAAATTACATCAAAATTAGAGAAATCAGGAGAATCCTTCCAGATCCATAATTAATTAATTACCGAGGGGTGGCCTAATTGAGGGCTTTACTCACACACACAAAATGTAAGATATTCAAATAATTGGCAAAATTCTGAACATTTTTTAAAAATTCACAATTGAACCCCCTAGGTCATGGTATTACACAGTCGCATCATTTGCGGAGGACACACTGCATTTAATTTGCTTCGTTGGACTGATCTTTGGGATTTCCCTTGTTCTCCTTTGGAGCGCAAGTTTTGTGATCCTCATGGGTTGGACGAAGAGTATGAATGCGCCTGGGAAGAAGGAAGCCACGGATGTCAGTGATAGGATCAATAATAACGGCCAAACCGCTTCAAAAACCAAATCATTATGATATTAAATTTAATTTCCACTGGATTATTATTTTTGTTCAAATTTTCTTCCTGACAGCTCTCTCTCAAGCATTTAGTTGATAAGTTTTGACGCATCAACGACATTCGACAAAATTGAAAAAGTCAAATGTTGAAATATTTCTGAGTTAAACAGTGTAATTTTTACGTGAATGAGAATAAAATAACAATTTTTCAGTAAAGTCTATGTTTACGTGTTTGATTTGATTTGAGCCACAATTTGTGGTTGTTGAAACCAGCAATCGGAAATGGGAACAATTATTTTAAAACCCTGGCTGTCATCCTTTTAAATTGTTCTATTCATCGTCAAAGCCATATATCATCCCCTTTTTCAAAATTATAGGATTTCATAACCTCTGCAAAAAAATCATGTGAGGATGATCCCTGCACAACAATTGACAATAGCTTTAGGCTTTTGTCTTTATTATTAAAGGCATAAAGATCATTCCACTCTTTATATAAATACGAAGGTAGTTATCATCCCCCCTCATCCCTACGTACGTGGTTATTAATACTCAACAAAACACTGTGTTAAATTTTAATTCATACTCAACTGCGTAAAACAAGCAGTTATTGCCAAAGGATGATGTGTAATCAAGGCGCATTATTATGGCACCAAGTGGCACGAAGGTCGGAAAAGTAACCCTTCATGAATATTGACTGACCACATCAGTCAACGTCCAGCATTTGATTTCCATTGTTCAATCCCTTGTCTGCCGTGCATTTAATTTTCATACAAAAATATGGCCATGTCAAAAACAGTGTCTGCAAAAATCCCAGAAACATTTACTGAGGAAGACTTGCTAACCCAAGAATTAAACAGCATGGAAATCTTGATTGATCCCGAAGAAGACACCCACTCTTCCCCTTCCCCCAAAAAGCGTAAAGGATTTGTCGGGATCTTGGCCTCCGGGATTGGTCGCGTCTCCGGAAACATTCTCAACAAACTCGTCTCCGCCGGGATGCAAACACCCCTCGTGAAATACCTGCTGAGCCCAAACACCCTCCGAAAAGCCCTGAATAATGACCCCATCCTGAGGGAGACTTACCGAATCATCTTCACCAGCGACCCTGTCCAGGCCCTCATGACGCCCGAAGCACTCAAGATAATTCTGGACAGTGAAACCGCGAAAGCAGTCCTCACCCCGGAAATGGTCCTCACCATTCTGAACCATGAGATCGTGGCGGAATTCATGACCCCGGAAACAATCAAGTTCATCCTCGAGTCGGAAATTGTGAAAAATATTTTGAAACCGGAAGCAATCCTGAATAACATGGAGAGCAGGGCTGTGACCCGGTTTCTAAGGCCGGAAATTATCCATGAGTTTGCCTACTCCCAGTTCTTCACCCGACTCATGGACCCCGACTTTTTCGTCAACTGGCTCAATACTTCGGGGGTAAGGGCCGTCATGACGAGAGAAGCTGTGGAGGATGCGTTGGCATGCCCGGGAGCGGTCCGAACCATGAGACAAGAGACCGTGGAGAAGGTGCTGGGGGTGGAGGGGGTGCAAAATTTATTGGCGAATGAAGCATTTCATGAGCATTTACTCCAGGTTTTTGAGGCCATAACGAAGAAACAGGAGTGGCAAAGGTTGTGAATTGTTGGATTACATTACAAGTAGTTTTTGCTGCTAATTTCTTTATTTACTAGTTTCAAGTCATATAGAAAGCAATCATACTACAAAACGTGTATTTTAAATGTAAATTGGTCCATAATTACTGATAGTCGTAGAAATAGCCGGAATACAAACAGGACCCCATGATTCCATCCGGGGATCGACAATAATACCCGCTGCAACAGTTTCCTTTGAGGGCATCCGTAGGGACACAAGGCTGGAATATTTGATTAAATTGTAATCCATTGCATGTAAATAGCATTACGATTATAGTCTCTCTTACCTGATTGTACCTAATACACTGGAAAACAATGCAAAAATATAAATAAATAAATCAATCTTATAATTTCTGTCCTCCATCTTATCCTACATTGTCCAAAGACGCCACGGTGAGGGTGAGTAATGCAAAAATCAAAATGCAAGCTTTCCACATGATGACAAATATTTGGTTGGATGTTGGAGAAATGGCTTTGATTTTTTAGACCTGAAAATCACACTCTCTTGTCTTTGCAAACCTCTAGAAGCAACTGCCAAAGATTTGAGTGTGGTGATGTGGTGAACACTAATAAAATAAAATAACCCTTAAATTCCAGCCACTCTGGAACTAATTGTCTGCTTAATGGTGACGCTATGCTATGCGTGGTGCGTGAAGAAATTCTAAAATTATTTTTGGTTTTGGTTTTGTATTGTTGCACTCGTAAGCATTTCTACCTCACAAATCACTTGACTAATGCAAACATCGCTTTCCTCCTCATGTCCATTCCAACAAGTCATGAATTATGCATAAATAAATAAACTCGGTAATAAATGGAGAACAAACATAATTTGAATGATGTTTTTGCTTTGCTTTGCTTACCTCACTCTTGGGATGATGAAAAAAAAGAAATTCGGTATGAATTTTTGGATGCATGAAAATAAAGTAAAATATCCAGTCGCGTCTTTTTCTGGGTTTCTCTTTGTTGATGCAAAAAAATCATCGAGTTTGTTTGTTTCGTCTCTTCAAACAAAACGACTGGACTGGACGTTGGCTGAGGAGAGAGTCGTATTTTTGAGATTGTTTTTAATTTTTGTGACAAATTCTGTAAAAAGATAAGGCTCAGAAAGTCAGGATGGGGTTTCCTTCCTCCCCCACCACCACCACGCTGTTCTTTGTGAGCATATTTCTGGTACTTTGTGTTGGTAAAGGTAAGTTAAGTAGAAAATTTTTCTTTATACAAATACATTTTTCTTAGAAAAATGTATTGATTTCTTAACACTAATCTTGGTACTAATTTATTTTTCTTATTTTGTCTGTTTGTCTGCTCTATCACAGAATTATCTGACCAGTATAGTAAAATCAAGGATATCACCCACGTCTTAAAGCCAGGGGAGGTAAAGAGTATTCACAAAGGTCACGAGTTTCAGATGTACTGCCGAGTCGGAGAGAAAAAATACATGATCTACTATTTTAGAACTGCAACGGTAAGAAGGAAAGAAAGCTATAAATTGGCACACACATTGAAATTGAAACTTAATTAACTTAACTTTCAGCTCCGGATAACCAGTACAGCCGAGGATATTAAGCTCATAAAGGGTCATGGTCCTGTCGATGTTTACCTCCAACACACGACCAGCACAAAGTGGCTGTTATGGATTGCCAATGTTCTTCCGTGGCGAGCGAAAGATGTAAGTTTGGGATTTACATAAGAGTTTAATTTAAGAGTTTTAAAGGTTTTAAAATCATTCATTTAATTATTTTATAGACCAACTTTCCAACGTTTAATAATTCTTGTGTGGGAATCCAAACATCTCAGCCATACACGGCAATGATGATTATAAAGCGTAAGATTTTTCTTATCCATAAAAATTAAGAATATTTTTCCAATAATTGTTTTAATATTTCCTTTGTAGCCATTGATCTATGGAAAGTGGTGACGCTTGCGGCCGGGTTAACCATGTTCTTTATGGCTCCGAATCTAAGCCAGTCTACAATGTTTTTCTATTCGTCTGGGACCCTTCTTGGAGGCTTGGCTGCGGCTTTGATCTTCCTTTTTGTGGTGACTCGATTTTTACCCAAGGTGATTTGAAAAGTTGTTGAAATAGTTTTGGTGTTTGATTTTATGTCTGTCAATAAATTCCAGGGAAAATCTGGAATCCTAATGACAGGTTTGATGTGGACCATGTCATTTTACTTTGCTGGTGAAATTTGGAAACGGATCGAAGAATTTATGCATGAACGTCTTCCGTACTTAGTGGCATATCTTTTTGTTGGCGCTGTCGTTTCCTTTTTGGCATGCTATAGATTTGGCCCCCCTTCAAATCCACGAACTTTGGACATTATCAGATGGGCTTTACAGGTTAATATTTATTATTATGAGCATTTTTTGACAGTTGACACCAGTTAATAGATAATTGAAACCGCATTCATATTTATTTAGATTGGTGGACTTGTCCTCATCCATTTTAGTAGTGACCTTGTTGAAATGTCAACAGCAATTATTCTTATTTTGATCCTGTATCATAATGCCAACCTGAGCGTGAAGTATTATTTTATGCGATACTTGTAAGTTTTTTTTACTTTATGGGAATAAGGAAGAATGGTGTTATTATGACTGAGGTGACTATTTATTTACTTTCTATTTTATTCAGCCGACGATGGTTCCCTCCACCACAACGACTTTTGACTGAAGAAGAGTACATAACTCAAGGGGCGATTGAAACCCAAAAGGGCTTGAAGGAACTCAAATCATTTTGTTCAACCCCAGAATCTAAACCCTGGATGCTTGTTGCAAAGCTGAAAAATCCTAGAAGGTGAGTTTTAATAATGGTTTCAGGCATTTTATTTTATTGCTATTTATGATTTATCCACAGATTTTCAAACTTTATGGAAGGAGGCTCCCATCTGAATGACGACGAGGTTCTTGCCTACGATTTAGATGATGGCAGTGCTCACAGACCTAAAGCAATCTCACCGGCATCCGGAAGTTCATCGGCATCGACAAGAAGGTCTTTGCCAGCAGCTATTGCAACTAACAACAGTAATTATAACAATTTCTCGGGTTTACCAATAACGGATGATGAAGAGTCGTCCGAAGGGACTTTGGATGACAGCATAGAGACTGATGACGACCAATAAATTATCTTGAACCTCTTCTAATAATTTTCGTAAATATCTCTTTGTCACAACTCGATCTCGTCCTGTTTTTTTATTGAAATACAACTCTAGTGTCAATGGTGTTATTATAACGTATTATGAATATGTTGTGTAATGTAATATTCTGCGTTATTATGTTAATAATAAACTTTCCCTTGTTAAGATTATGATTTGAACAATTAATATGCAAGTACCTTTATAATATTATTATTCGTCCAGTCCAATCCAATTTATTGGACATCTCTTTGTATTAACTAACTTATTTGCTAACTTACTAATGATGAAGTTTTATACTCAATGTAAAGTGTCGTGTT
>JAQIWC010000187.1:0-12143 GCA_034694605.1 Folsomia penicula | reverse complement strand
GCGTGTGAAGAGAAACTTCTCTGCGGCAAGAGACTTGACGGTTGCCTTGGAGAGGAGATTGTATCTTAATCCCTCTCGGGAAGTTTTCCTCCGGATTCCAAGAGGAGACCATGAAAATAGAGAAAGAAATGTAATATTTTAATATTTGCTCATTAAGAGAATTTAAGGTTAGTCGTTGTTGTAAACCTTTTGAAGGGAGGTTACTTTTTCATGCGGTTGGTTAATTTTATAGTGAAGAGAATAATCGTAGTAACTCATACGTTTGAGAGGGGGTGCTTCCCAAAGGCATGGTAAATCATTGGACGGTGATTTGTCCAGGGTGATTTGAGAATGTGTAAAGTTTTTACACAAAGTTGGACAACACATTGTTTGGATTGAGTGGTTGTGGAGTTGGCTGGATGATTAAAGGAGCAGAGTAGAATGACTCTGGTCGGAGGGTCGGAGCCCGGCGTGGACGCGGTGGCAAGTAAATTTCTTCTTGTTTAGTTGCGACCGGGACGCACTGGAGTTTACGACGCAGCCGACAGTTCGTAAAACAGCAAATAATGAGTAAGATGATCATAATCAAGCTAAAAATGCCCGAGGTAATCATGAGGAGATACATTTTGTGTTCAATGGTGATCTCAGCGGCATGAGCCCCTGGGACAAATTGCATGAGTAAAATTATTTGCTGTGACATCCGCCAATTATTGATGAAGAGATAAATGCAGAAACAAGATAATAGAATCAACCACACAGCATTCAAACCGGGAGAAAGTAGATGGTGATAAAATGCGTATGGGTGTGTGAATGAATCAAAATCTGTATGCGTGAGATTGGTCATGTTGATTATGACGTCGCCATTGAACCACGTGTGGTTATATGCTTCAGAAAAGTTGTTATATCCGTCGTGTTCGAGAATTTGTTTATCGAAGTCATTTGCACGTGTCAAAGCGGACAGGTTCAAATTTGCCCACCTACTCGGAATAACCAGGTTGATTTTGGGAGAAGCGTTTATTTGTCCACCCGTGAAACAAGGAAAGGGTGGTCTTATGATGGGGTGGAAATCCGAGAGATGGATTTCACAGCCGCAGGACATTTCCACTAAGAAAGTTCCCAAGATTGGTGAACCTTCTCTACGCAACTGGTAAACCACCGTGCTATTGTTTTGAGTGCATTTGACATCCGAATTGATTGGTGGAGCCGTGATGGCATAACGATGGTATCCTTGGTCAAAACCAAGTCTGGTCACGGCCACTTCGTCTGTAGAGGTAGCTCGACAGGAGAAGGGACAAGCTTCTTGAAGGCGGTCAGAAATATTTGGATCAGGAGACAACAACGCTCGGACACAGCCAATGTTATAGGCCGCAGTAGAACTCAATGGAAAATATTGACAAATTCCATCATTTATTTTACAATGAGTTGTGTCAGCTGGGCTGACCGGGAAAGGGATGTTGTTGAGAATAATGGCCAAATCATGGCTGTGTGCGAGGTGGCATAATTGAGGTGCCTGTGTGCCTACTTGATGAAAGAAGGGCACAGAAAAAATCTCAGCTAATTGAACTGACTGGGCTGTCTGCTTCACCGGAATATCCATACGGACATCGATGGTTGCCGTTTGCTTATTAATGGAACACCTGGCTAAGTTATGATGATAATAAGCCGAAAGTCTCGAGATGGGAATAACTAGCTCTCGGTTGTGTTTGTTTAAATTGGTTTGAATAGTTTCTAACTCAGCCAACAAAGCTTTGGGTTCCACTAATGCTAAAGAAAGCTTTCCGTTTGCACAATCAGTTAAGATTTTAGAGTATTGTTCAAGTTCAAGTAAACGATAAACATCCTCAGATACTCGAGCTAGCATGAGATATTGACGCAGTTCTCCGGTGCGGAAGCTTTCCTCAAAATCTTCCATGATGAATTGTTGATTTGCCAATACGGAGCTGAAATGAGATGAGAGGTCCATGAGCTCTTCCTCAGTTTCGTGCCGGTCAAGATTGATTGCATCAGCAAGCCGAAGAGAATTTTTGTTATTGGCGTCAATATTTTTCTGAAGGTTATCATACATTGCTTTATAATCGACCTCGGGTGAGGGTGGATCAATGTAATTGTAGATTTGCGAGCCAATAAATCCCACTGCAGCCGCAGCAAGAGCTATTTGTCGTTTGGGCCGGGCAAAGATAGAAGTGGTTTGATTGGAACGAATACTACGCCCTTGTCGCGAGTGTTCAGGAAAACGTGCCGACTGTGCTCGTTCAAAAGAGTCAAGTTCATCCTCTGGACGTTCCTCAAGAACAACTTGCGGAGGAGGGGTAGAAGAAGGTGGTTCTGGGGGAACCGTTGGACGAGTAGGTCGTTGAAGTTCATTGGATCGAGGTGGTGGTGTGTTAACCACGACATGCGGTTGAAGGGGGAGCCTCAGACTATTTGGGTTAGAAAGCAAGTTGCCTTGAAAAGGTGCTGTGGGAGCAGGAGAAGGAGGGGGCCTAGGTTTTGGTACAGGCCTCCAGCTTAATTGTCTAGATCTCGTAGCTTCCTCAGATGCATTGTTAGTCAGGGCAGACTTGTAGCTAGTGAAACGCTGAGTGAAGTATTGAAGATTGTTGGTCAAGTATTGTTCAATAAGACACAAAGCCGAAAATTCTTTCACTGGCCTATCATCATGTTCAGCACAAATCTGGGTCATATCGGATAGCATGTAATCTTGTGGCTTTGTGAAGGTATAATTAACCGAGAAGAAAATGGGAGTAGTCTCCTCATAAACGATGGTGGATGCCGGAGCGTATTTAATAAAGACGCCGGACAAGATATGAGTTTTGATGGGAGCCTGTCCAAGGGCAGGGGTGAGAATTAACAGAAAAATGAAGAACAAAGCCATGATGGCTTGTTCTCTTTGTTTTTGTTTTTAACACTTAGTCAAAACCAAAGCGAGTTATTGGTTTAATTTGTCGACCGTACCTTGAATATTTCTGGACAAGGTGTGGTGGTGGTGGTGGTAAATCCTCTTCCTGATCCGGATCCTGAACCGAGGGATCCTCGTCAATTGACTCCTCCTTTGGGAGTGGAGTAGTAGGTTGAGGGTCCTCCACTGGGTCAAAGACTACTGTTGAAGTAGATGAAGTTGAATCCGTGTCGTCAGAGTTAGATGAATCCTCCGGGTCGTCAGCAAGAAAATCTCGAACCACAGGGTCGAAAGATACTCGCATGTGTCGTCTAGAATTTTTAGGAAGGGTTGACAAAATTCCTTTCTGTGGAGAAAAATTGTTTAGATCGTTTGCTGGATCAAAATTAGACAAGTGTGCGTATCGAGGTAAGATTGTTTTTAGACGCTTGATATGCACGACTTGAGAGTCATAGGGAGGCATTACTCGAGTGATTTCATAGTTTTGATCACTTAGCTTGGCCTGAATTTGATAAGGACCACGATATTTAATGCAGAGTTTCTTTGATGTGCCTACCTCAGAGTGTGGGTAAGAAACCATAACAAAGTCGCCTATCATGAACTCAATGTCTAAATGTCGTTTCTCAAAATTTTTCCAAGATTTATCTTGAGCTATTAGAAGCTTAAGCTTGACTGCTTCTCTAACTTTTTGTAAATCTTCTAGGTAAGTGTCTGGCATGTTGGGTAGAGATAAACCTAATTCGTAAGGGACGCGTGGATGACGTCCCATCAAGAGAAAATACGGCGAAAATCCGGTGGAAAAGTTCTTTGCCGAATTAATTCCAAAGGTGGCGCTGGGGAGATAAAAATGCCAGTCTTGGTTGCAAGTAGAGACAAAGCATGCTAGGATATTTTCGATGCTTCGTATGCATCTTTCAGCGCTAGCAGCACCAGTGCTATTATAAGCGGTTGAGAACGTAGGTATGATATGTAGCTTGTCGCTCAATTCCTTGATAAGATTTGAATGATGAGTGCGATGATTATCCCAGCAAATAATGCGTGGACTACCATGCATAAAACAAATGTTGTTGAGTAGGAATTTAGCAATATTAACCGCATTGTAGGACTTTGCACTGCCCGTAACTACGAATTTAGTTAGTTGGTCGATTGCAACAAAGCAATACTGATGTTGATTAGGCTTGGAAGGAACCAAAGGTCCAAGCACGTCGAAGTAAATTCTTTCGAATGGTTCGTTAGGTATCTCATGACTTTTCATCCTCCCTAAGGGAAGTGTATTTCTGGATTTGACTTGTTTGCAAGTTATGCATGAGTTTATATAATTTTGTACGTCTTTGATAAGAGTTGGCCAAAAAAAGAGCCGCTCTATTGTTGTTGTAGTGCGGTCTATCCCCATATGGGATGAACTCATGTGATCGTGAAATCCGTACAAAACTCTGGAAATCAATGATCTGGGTATGACTAGTTTCCATGTACGACCCTTGGGGTGTCGGTAGTAAAGAAGGTGACGGAATATTGTGTATTGTGGCACAGTGTGAGCCTGATTATTGTTGAGCTTATCTAATATAATGCTAAGAGCTGGATCTAATTGTTGCTCTGTGATGACATCACCACGATAATCTGACACTGTGATGACATTGACTTGTGCCACTAAATTGTCACTTTCTTTTTGTAAGGCTTGATCGGATTTTTGTTCAAGATCAATCATACGACTAAGGCAGTCAGCAGGGAAATGAGTCTTGCCTGACGAATAGTTGATTTTAATTTGATGTTTTGAAAGCTCGAATAACCATCTGTTTAGTCGTCTGTTTTTAGAACATTTCATTTGTAGGAGGCTGCACACTGCATGATTGTCACTAACTACTGTAAAGATCTTGGCGTAGAGATAAGGGCGAAGTTTCTTTAAACTCCAAACTACAGCAAGGCACTCCTTTTGTGCAACAGAATAATTTATTTCATGGACGTTCAAGAGTCTGCTGATATAACAGATAACAACTAACTCCTTGGTTTCTGTTTCCTGATGTAGTACCCCTGAAATGGCGTAATCAGACGCATCGGTGTGGAGGATACATGGCCTAGTATGCCTGAAGCCTACTAGAATCGGATGATTAATGAGAACTAATTTTAGTTCATCAAAAGCTTTCTGACATTCGTCAGTCCAAACTAAGGATGAATCCTTTCGAGTTAATTCAAATAAAATTCTGGCCTTTTTATTCAGGTCAGGGATAAAACGTCTATAATATCCTAGACATCCCATGAAACTGCGAATCTTAGTAACATCGACCTTGGTCTTGTCTTTGTTTAATGGTGGAGGCATTTTTGAGATTGCCTCAGTTTTGGCTGGGTCTGGTGTGACTTTTCCATCTCTGGATAAGATGAATCCAAGTATTTTTGCTTTGCCCGTGGCAAAGAAACATTTTTTAGGACTGAGAGTAAGATTGGATTCTCTCAATTTATTAAAAAATTGTTCTAGGTGAGTGAGATGATCCTCAAAGGATTTACTAAAGACAATCAAGTCGTCCAAATATGCGAACAATGATTTAAATAGCATTTGGTGGAATAATTTCCTGATAACGTTTTGAAAAATAAATGGCGCTGTTTTCGCCCCTTGGACCACCCTGTTCCATATGAAGCTACCGTCCATGTGGATGGTCCCTGTGACCGTTTTGTCACGCGAATCTAACGGAATTTGCCAATAGCCATTGCTTAAATCTGTCACGGTCAGGTGGGAGAAGTCTGATAGCATGCTGAAAATGTCCTCGACCTCTGGTAATACCTGTTGACAGTCGTGGAGGGCCAATGAGTTGATTTTTCGCATGTCTACCACTAACCGTAAGCTACCGTTTGGCTTTTTAGCAAGGAGGGATGGAGAAGTGGTGTTGCAAACCTGTTGAGTTATGACCCCAGCTTTTTCTAATTTATCAACGTGAGCTCTTAGAAATTCCCTTTCATGCATTGACATTTTGTATGGTTTGGAGAATATCGGTGCATGATCTTTGACATAAAGACGGACACCATCTGAACCCTTTTCCCAATCCATTTTTAATTCCCCTAGGTCTGTGAGGTTCTCGCTATCCCATGTAAAGACATCGGAGTAGCGGGCTAACAATGATCGTATTTGTTTAAGCTCGGATGGAGACAGATCCTTAGCAAAGTTCAATGAATCGAGTTGAGTGGGCGTCATATGAATTAATCTGCCATTAGCTTTCTGATTTTTAGAAGGGGAAGAGAGGGATTTCCTATCTACCGTATTAATCTCATAAAGAGATTCAACAGGTGAGAGGTAGCCTATTCTTGTATTTTGTACAATTTTTACTATCTCTCCTAAGGATGTGAGAACAACCTGGGTGAGTGCCTCAGGTGTGGTGTATAAACCAGGGCCTATGACAGCATGATGTGAAAGAAAGTAAGGATCCCACTCAAAAATATAACGCTTGCCTAAAGAACTGCTGGATGGACAAGGATTCAGAGTGACCGATACATTCATATAGGCAGGGACAGAGAGTGTGTGTGAGTCTGCTATCCTAACCTCAAAAATCTCCAAATCTGAAGGAGTTGTTTCTAAAATGTCAATAGCACAAAGTTCTGTAAAAGCTTCGTCTTGAATGTGTTGTTCTCTAATTTCTCTTTCACTAAAATACATATTAAAAGTTGAACCTCCAAGAATAATTTGTTTCATTGCGTAATTAATGTGACATGATTCCTTAAGCAATAAATCATTGCCTAAAATCAATGGTCGTGTAAGCGATTTAGCTATAAATACTCGATGCGGCAGAATTCTCTCTGATAGTTGCATGAGGATTGTGATGTAATTAACCAATTTCTCATCTCCTCCTATTCCCTGAATAGGAATATCCTTAACTAAATTGTGAATTTTATAATCCTCAGCAAAACGTGATGAACAAACCGAAAGAGAGCCGCCTGAGTCAATTAAAGTGATCTGAGAAAAATTTGAAGGATAATTCTTGCCTACTAATGGCAGCATAATTAAAGCTAACATTGGAGAAAGCGTTAAAATGTTGTAAAATCCGAGGTTCAATAGACGAGAACCTTCCGAACTCTCCTCGGTGAGGTCGGAAGTTAGATGTTTTCCTGAGTCTCTCTATGCAATTGCCTAGCCCGTTGGACTAGCTTCTGCCTCTCAGGGCAGTATGGAGCGATGTGGCCCTTAGCGCCACATTGCCAACAAATCGCCATTCCGTTGTCTGTGCGATATTGTTTCAACCAACCAATGAGTTCCTCATCGTTGAGTTGTCTCTCTCTAGATGCTGATCTTCCCTCCCCGCCTCTGGGGCCTGGGGTTGATCGCCTCTGTCCTCGCCCTCTTTCAGAAAAGCGAGACCTTCCTTCTTGCTGACCTTCAGCTTTGAAGGGAACCATTGACCTTGAATTTCCCTGACTATCATTCCTCCTTTGTCCCGGGCCCTGGGCATTGGGATTTGTTGACACTGATGGAGGTGTGGTAAAACAAATTTCCAATCTTTGAGGATTAGTCGAGGGTTCAATATTAAAATTTCTATAGCGCTGGCCTTGTCCTCTCTGGTTACTGCGAGCCGTTGGGTGGTCCCACCGGAGTGCCTTTCGCCAGGGGTTAAAGTTTTGCAGTGATGGATTCCCTCCACCGTAGCGTCCATACGTGGACGGAGGCTCACTCACTCGGAGTTGCCCCATGGCTGTCGATGGGTAGCGAACATTCCCTGTTGATGCGCTCATCCCAGTCTGACTTGGGATCCTTGGAGTCCTTCCACTCTCATGAGAGTCCTTAGGATCAGAAAATATTTGTTCATATTTTTCATACTGCAATAAGATGGCTTTAAAATCATCATCCGATGTAGGATTCTTTAAAAAGACCTCCTTTCTCAAATATTTAGGCAGCCCCTTGATTAAATACGTGAGGCGCCTTTCTGGTGTCAGCTCTAATTTCTGTAAAATAGGCATCATCGTATAATAATATTTTAGAAGAGAGCCACAGTGTTCATACTTGGTCTCTTTGGCTTTGGCCATCAATGCTTCATACGTTTGTCGCGATTCAAATGCTTTAGTAATTTTCTTAACTATTTCGTCCCACTTTAAAACTACTTTTTCATAAGCAACCTGTTGTGTTTCGGCCTGTGCCATGCGATGTAATTCGTACCAACTTTTTGGTGAACCAACTAAATGATGGCCGAAGTATCGGACCTTGTCCTCATCGGACCAACCGTAGGAGATGGCCAATAAGGCGAATTTATGCAAGAAATCTTCGACAGACGTAGTCCCATCGTATATCATATCCAATTGTGCTGACGGTGGTATGAAGTAAGTGGTGGTGACCGTAGAAGCGGTAGCTCCTTCGTTCGGCATTTCGTCTGGATGAAAGTCTAAGTCTAAGTCAACTTCAAGTTTCAATTGTGTAGTCAGATGAGGATCCAAATGAATGACCGTGTCAGGATCCAAAGATGAAGAAGTATCAAGGTCAGAGTGTATTGACTCGTTGACAGATGATTGAGCCTCGTCAACTGAGCTGAGGTCCGGAGCAAAAGATTTACGACGTTGAGGTTTGGGTGCAGAATTTGAAAAAAGTCGTGCAGAGAATTTACTGTGGACGTAAGATAAACCCTTTGAAAGTAAGGAAGAGGAAGCGGTAGCAGATGTTGAGGCCTGGACAGGGTCTTCCTTTGTCTCAAGGTCAGGTAATTCTGATGAAGAGAGGACAGTAGTGAGATCTTCAGTAATATCCTCTTGGCTTTGGAATTCAGGTGGCGAGTGAAATGAAGTTGATTCCGAGGAAGAAGAAGAATCACTCTGTTTTTCAGCGTCCAACTCGATTGAATCAATTTCCAGCTCAGATTGTGACCTTTGAGGCAAGGTCAAAGAAGATCCTTGACTAGGGCCAGCTTCAGAGTAAGCAGGCAAAGAGTCAGTACTCCCAGGTGGTGGTGGAGCAGTTGGTATGAATTGAAATGTAAAGTCCTCTGATGGAAGAGATAGGGTACTTGGTTGTTTAACTAATGTAGACTCAGATGAAGAGAGACTAGGATAAATATGTTGACCCTTATCAATGTTGGAAGTAATTTGAGAACGTACCGATTCAGTGGATGGTTTGGATGGAGATTGTTCCCTTGAAGGGACTGACGGATTTCGTCTGGTTGGACGGAGTTCCTGTGAAGGGCTGGAAGGGTACACCGTACGATTTGAAATCCAGATAGGAATCCCTGAAGAGGGTGGGTGTTCAGCTTCCGAATCCTCAGAGTCTAACTGAAGGTCAAGGAATAATGAGTAAATTGTTCGAGAATTGTTTTAAAATAAATTCATCCGAAGAATCAAGAAGAAAGAAATTTAAAAAAATCTTCAATACCGGTTCAATGCGTGTAGGAGAATTTGAAGGAGTGTCCAATGAAAAGTCAAATGAAGGGTCCCTTAAGGAACGAGTGCGTGGGGGTGGTTGGGGTTTATCCAATTGTAAGGCCTTATAAAATTTTCGGGCTAAAGTTTTAGGTTGTCTCAACTGTCGTTGAAGAACTTCCGGATCACGAGTGTACACTAGACTGGAAGGGTCTGCCTTGGAGCGAGTCCCTTGACTGACCGATAAAGTTTCACTTAAGGCTCTGGGGGCAGTGATGGTGTGGCTAAGGCCCACTTGAAACGAAGGGTCGTTGGTAGTATCGACGAATAGTGGTATGAAAAAAGGATTCGGAGATTGGTGTGATTTTAACTTTTTTTTCTGCTGCTTTTGACTCATCGGAGGAGCATTTTTTCAATGAACCACCTCCGAGCAGGAGTAAATGAAGAGTGAATCCCGAATTCAAATGATCCAATATTACAGACGAGAAGATGGTGAGGAAGACTCACACTCATTACCATAAAAGGATCGGAGAAAGGAGCAAAAAAATCGTGTGCAAATTCTAAATTTGCCAGGATCTACGTATTTTCGAAGAGATTTTGCAGATGTTCCATAATTCGCGATGACAGGTTTAGTTGGTTAAAGCCGTACCTCTCTAATATAAATCTTACCCTACCTGACATAAGAATATACAAATATCAAAAATGATTGACGGTTTTGTAAACTGTAACCTATTTCCTATGCATTTACGAAGATCTAAATAATTGACGTGTTTATAATGTATGCATGCATGCATTCTGATGTTTAGTTAAGTCAAGTGTGAAGCGAGTAATGTAAACTCATGTCGACAGGTGATGAAAGCATGAAGACGGGTTTTACCCGGATTTGATGACTCAACCCGTGAAAGTTTCCGAAGTCCCAGGTTATGGGAATGGGGAAATTTGAGATTTTGAAAAAATTTTTGACGGGATTTGTTCCGAAGTGAAGAAAGTAAGTTTTTGTATCAATTATTCGTAGCGTTGTTTGATTCGTGGCGTACGTAGCGTAGCTGGATTTAAATGATTCCGACCAATTTTACGGAAATGTGAAAAAATTTGACATATTTATGAAGCAAAATGAGTAAATACTTGCAGAATTTGCATGGCTGGGTTGTAGGAATCAATTCAATTTGAAAAGAAAAGAGATTTAAGAAGGAGTGAGATAATTTAAGGATGGGTTTTAATTTTGAAATGGATAAAAGATGGAAGGGTCTTATCTGATTATTCGGCTGTTGTTTTGTTCGAAAGGGAAGTCCTCGTTGAGGAGCACCATGTCGCGCAAGATGAAGCTGGACCCTGCCCCCTTTGCCTGGGGATGGAGGATGGGCTGCAGGGATGCAGGGTCAAAAGGACTCTCTCTTACACTGCTTTGTACATTTTCATTGAGTCAAGCACTGACTCGGCTTTATTCCCAAGCACTTTCTCTCTCTCGTTCTCACAAGCCTTAACCTAACTAACCTACCTAACCTAACTGACCTGATGTTGCTCACTCTACCTCTGATCTTCTTCTCCCCTCAGATTTGCTTATGCAAATCCCCTTATCCAAGTGAGGATGGTGGAGAAGCTAATTGCTTCTCTCCCGAACTCACTTGGTATTTTTAGCCCTCATTACTTTTGCACAACACTTCCCCCCTACTTTTAGACAAATCTGAAGGATTTTGTCAACAAATCGAAGCGTGCAAAGGTGATGAGGAGCTAAGCTCTGAGCCCTCCCCAACAAGCAAATCGAGGCTACGCAGGCTCGATCAAGCTTATTGCTCTAGCGCTACACTACATGTGTTAATAGTATAAGAGCAGACATTGTACAGATTTAACGGAGAAAAGATGTATCCGCTGAAGAGTAGAAATTTGTTCATCTGATGAGGGTATCCGGGAAAGATTCCGATTAATGAGGGGCAGGGTGATTTGAAGAGTGTGAGGATGGACTGAAGAACGCGGACTCACGGTGAGGGTCGGACGTTGGTGCGATGTGAAAGGGTTGGAGGGCAGGGACCGGCGGGGTAGTATGTTGTCGTATGTAGGGCCTATGTGTGTATACCAAGGCGCGATGTGTAGATTTTAGTTCCGAGCGATTGTTTAAGTGTAACGATATTGAAAAAGTTACTGCTCAAAATGGACGGGAACATTTTAATGGGCGATGTTGTTGTTGGAGATATTGTTTGACAAGACATACCAGAGGAGAATAAATTCTCCGCCCCAGGTCAAGAATTTTAAATCCAACCGTGAAGAATAGATGCGACCAGCTTAGAGTCCACTCACACAATCCATACCCTGTTGACAGGAAACTGATGATGCGTAGTAGATAGTTGAGTTGAATGGTGGATATATCAAATGGAGGGTACAATTAACATTTTGAAAGGGAATTGAAGTAAAATGTCTGTCTTAATTTAGTGAGAATAGTATTAAATGTATATAATTAATAATTTTAACTAAAATCAGTAATTGATGCGTCAATTCAGGCCCAACCATCCCCGTTGGACCTGCTTTGATTCAAGCAGATTGCCTATCAATACTTCTATACTTATGTATATAGGAATAAAATATATAAGCTAAAATCAAGAATTGACAAATATACATCCTCTCATTCCGTTAGGAAGCGGAAGAAAAAAAAGTCGTTTGTTCGTATGGTTCGTTTCTTATTGCTAATGCATAATATATATGTTATATTAATTTGAAAGCATTGACATAATTAAACTTTTCATAAACTCAATACTTAATAGAAGCATATCTCAATATATTTATAGTTATGTCTAAATAACAATATATGTTGTAAATATTAAAAATGGAGTCGTCTTGAAATCCTGGGAGGTGTTGTTAAACTTCAGAAGCAGATTGCGTGTGAAGAGAAACTTCTCTGCGGCAAGAGACTTGACGGTTGCCTTGGAGAGGAGATTGTATCTTAATCCCTCTC
>JAQIWC010000186.1:0-12158 GCA_034694605.1 Folsomia penicula | reverse complement strand
GCATCGTTTCAAAGATTTCGCCGTATTGGATTTGCCGAGTTGGAAGAGTCATCCAGAGATGATTGTGAATTGCTCTTCCATACTTGAATTTCCGTGTCGTCGGGGTAAATGTCATCTGGTTGCCTTTCCCAAGATGACATTATTCTACCTTGCTTGTTTGCCTGAGCTGGTCGTCTACTTTCCTCTCCTGAGTTCTTCATTAAGTCAGGCAGGACTAGGTGAGAGAAATTGAGAGAGAGGACAGCCTACGGCTTGAATCCTTGTCTCATTTACAAATGGATGAATGAATCCCAGGGTCTTCGTCACCAAACTATGTATGCACGCCATATCAACTCGACAACATAAATCTTTGCCGCTGGTAAATTAACTTGGGTTTACAGTTCAATGTTTTCCCTGTCTGATATTTATCTGACTTTATCCCTTTCTCTACATTAACCGTTGTTAATATGTAGTTTGAGAAACAATTTTCAATTTCACAAAGTAAAAATTTAGAGGTTTTTTGACAAACAAGTTCATTCCTTGACTAAACAAGATTAACCAGGTCTATGTGTCTATACATAATGCATTTCATTACATCGTCGAATGAAGTACGTATTTATGCAGCCATTACAAATATATCCCATTAGGATAGTAGTAACAGGGCGTAACATCGTCACAGCCAGGCTACTTGCAGTGCTGGCTGTGCCGTGTATCGCCCGCTTTCTTTCCCCAAAGGAAACCCGAGTAGACAGCCAAAGCGAGGCAATGCAAAGAAAACTCTGCTGAGCACCAAACTCCCGCTTGTTAAGTTTTTGTCTTGGAGTTTAGCTCCGCAATTCGTGGTCAGGTTTGCGTTTGGCTTACTTTGGTTCATTTCCTTCCACGTTCTCAAGGGAAACACTTGATTCTGATTCCGAGAAATTCGCCCTCACTTTCTTGGAACGTGGACTTGATTTCATTTCATTTCTGCCGAGTTTTGTGGTGTGTAAGCAGCAGTTTCACAGCAGAGGCTGTGAAACTGCATGGCATTATCCTCATCAACATTTCTTGGTCTTTTTCTCCTTATCCTTTTCTGTGATAAGTGTCTCCATTTTAGTGGAAAGTGTTAAATAAATTAAACAAGTTGAAGCCTCGTTTCTTCCCTTTCTTTTTAAGGCAGAGTGGGGAGAAAGCATTGCGCTGTTACTTTGTTTCCCCGTAAAATTCCGTTGGATTGGGTGAAATGTCGCACCTGTCTGTAATTGAATCATGTGGTTGTGGTGTTGAAGAGTTATAAACCCAATTATTTCTGGGAGGGTTTCTTGGAATTGTGATTTCCTTTTTTGGTTTCTTTCTTTCTGCCAAAGATGGAAAAGAAAACTTTCCTCGTTCAATATCCTGTACTGAGATTGTGATTGTAATTTAACAATTAAGTGTGAGTGCTGGAAAAAAATTCTGGTGAAAGCATATGGGTCGCCGTATCAAAATGGAAAGTTTGGGCACCACTGCTCTTGTCGAAGATTT
Source organism: Folsomia penicula (assembly GCA_034694605.1). NCBI lineage: Eukaryota > Metazoa > Arthropoda > Collembola > Entomobryomorpha > Isotomidae > Folsomia > Folsomia penicula. The sequence continues at coordinate 10,676 of JAQIWC010000186.1, read as the reverse complement.
ATGTGACGATCGTCGTTCCTGTTCCTATGAAGGGTACGTCTCAAAAATGTGAGAGTTATGCGAATTTAAATTGAATCTCTACATTTTGTTGTGAATGGTGTGAATGACATTTTCAAAGTTATCCAAGGTTAATCCACTGCATATGTCAAGCTGAATGGGACTTGTGCAGATTTATGTTACTGAGAAAAGCGGAGATGAAGCAACTGATTAAAAGGGAGAAGGAAATTACGGTGATTCACTTTGAATGTGTCCAAGGACATGTTCCCCATTTCCCAAAAACTTTTACGAATGTGCATTTGTACAGAAGCGACATTTTTTTCGCTTGACTGAGAAAGTATTGAGATCCCTTTTGTTCTCACCATTTGGCAAGAATGGAGGTGCTTTAAGACATGAGCTTCATATTCATATCCTTCCATCATGCATGTATGCGTCAAGCAGTTAATGGGGATGGCACATGTGGCCGAATTTTGGGGTTGACTGACGCAGATCCGGCTGTTGTTTGTTGTTTGGTTTACCTCTTGGTTTCTTGTCACTATGCTGGAAAGTCATGATGATGATGATGATGTCGACATTGCAAAAATTTTTGCATGACACAGGAAATAGGAAAAAGACATATTTCGTGAATTGGCAGATTGCATACACGGTTTCAAGATTTACTTGGGAAAAAGAAGATTAATTGAGAGATAATCTGTAAAAAAAAGTATACTCACGTGGCTCACTTTTTACAAAAATATCATGCCATTCATTCACCATGATTTGCATCATAGAGCTGCTGAATGAACAGAGCTTCTCTTTTTTTTATGGAACTGCATCTGTGTTTGAAATCTCTCCATTTACTTGGTTTACTCAAGTGCCAATAATTCCTGTTTGAAATCTGTCAATTACGCGTGTGCATCGTGGTCTCATGATCAGTTTTCGTTGGTTTTTGTCCGTCCATTTTGGTCTCGGGCTGTGGGTCACCTGATCCATTTCTTTCTTCCTTTGTTTTTCAACAAGGATCGGAATAGAATTGAACAAAGCACAAATTGAAACCGAATCCGTATTGAATTTGGTAAAATAAATAAATAAAAGTTGGGCCCACATGTCGAGAACGAGTCGATCCTTGTAAAAATCCACCCATTATTTCCAGCTGCTTCTCTACAGTCTAACAAATTCGCCTTTTAACGTCGTCGTTTGCCATTCTTTTTATTCTCCTTCTCATCTTCCGCTGGTTTCATGGATTTCTAAAATGAAGGCAATGATTTATTTTACTGAATGGTCCTACCCTCAGTATTCCATCCATAGGAATCAATGGAAATGAAGCTCAAAACTTTGTTTCGACAATTGTGTAGGATTTGAGGAAAATAAGTTTTGCTCGAGTTGAAATTGAATGAAATTTGGCTTGAGATGGAGATTTCAGTTCAGTGTTGTCAGTATGGGGGCTTTGGAATCGTGGGTGGGTGGGATTGCGGGTTGGGTTGGTTGGTGAAATTTATTTATCCGTGAAAAAGTTTTCCTTGTAATGCATGAAATGGAGATAAATTGTGGGTGGGTGGGAGAAAGAAAGTCGGGATGAGCAGTGTGTGTTGTTGAGTGCACTACGAAACCAAACCAAACCAAGGAGAATGAAATGCAATGGTAATGGCGTCATCATCATGATCTTAACTCCTTCAACCGGATTTCATTGATGACATCGTGTTTTCCTCGAAATGGCGACAGCAACTTATGTAAAAATAAATACTGATAATCCTTCCCTTGCTCTGGTTGAGGTTGGTGGTGAATGAAGGAGACCGAGAAATAAATGATGACGCCATAGGAGTCGCCGGGTAGAGAGAAAACCTGAGTTGTTTGTTGGTTCGACTGAACTTGATGATGACACTTGTTTTGATCGCATGGAATGGGATCTCTACAATTTGCGTGGGTTTTTTTGGGCAAAGTCGAAAACGTCAACCTCTTCATTCACTCTTTCATTCATTCACAACTCAACGCTTGTTATGATTGTGGGCCACAATTTAGTGGCTGGTTGATGACGTGTTGCGTGATTTAAATACAAAAAATATAATGAAATCAAGTGACAAGGTTTAAGAAACTGAAATAAATCCGGATTTATTTGGCTGCTGCTAGGATTTGATTTGATGGAAAGAATGGAAGGATGAATTCAGTCAGGGGCATTTGTAGGAAGGAATATATTTGACAAAGAAGAGAAAAGAATGAGAGATTTTTTTGTTTGTTTTTCTCAAGTTGGCATTTGATGGGTGGATTAGATTTGATGGTTTAGGATACGAGCGTTTGTGATGGAAGATGGAAGATGGAAGTAAGTTTTGTGGTCTGGTTGTTGGATCATCAGAAGATACGAACCTGCTCAAAAGTTTATTGTGTAACAACGTGTGCAGCATGTGTTTTTGTGTGGGTGTACATCCAACGGATCAATACAGATTCTCCACTGACCAACAGGACCAAGATCTGGTTTTGTATTTTTTATTAGTTGTTCATGCACACTGGACTTTGGACATTTTGGTAATGGCGTTATATTTAACGTAAACGTTACATAGAATTGCCATAATCCTTCCCTTTCTCCCACGTTCATCTCAATGCATGCATGCCTGCATACTTTCACACAGGGTGAGTGGGTGGGTTGGTTGGAGGGTAGTGTTGTATATTTATGCACCACCACATAAATATCTTGCATTTCACGAGAGCAATGAAATGAAACGAGATGAAATTAGAGTGGGGATTTCTCCCATGAAAACAGTGCATGTGTAGTCGAGCCAAGAGTATTTCAAAAAACAAACACAAGAAATCCAGCATCCCTTTGAGAGAGTGAATGGGGGAAAGTTGGTGTGAAATGGAGAAAGGGGGAAGGTCTCTCTCTTGCATCTCTTTAAAGAGGGGTTGTATCCGCGACATGCTGGACTAGCGACAGAATTTTAATACAATGCTGTTTAAATGGGAGTTCTATCTCTTATTTCCCTGCGGAACGCCCAGCCACCCCCACTGAACGAAATGACTAAAAAAGCGCGAAGAAGTGAGGAGAAATGCCGTCCCCATAGAGGGTCGCGCTTTTTTTAGTCATTTCGTTGAGTGGGGGCGGCTGGGCGTTCCGCGGAAGTTAGTTTTATCGGGAAAAGTCATAGAGTGTTGTTCAAGGCGGATCCCATAAAAAAATCACAACAAAGTCATTTTACATGGGAAATTCACACATTTTAAGACTTTAAAAGATTCCATATGACTTGGCTTCCGGTGGTGGTGGCTGTGGTAGCCGAGTTGAGCCAGTCTCCACCACAGGACGACTGTGTACAACGTACATCATTTTACATGGACATCATTCACAAGAATGGATGAAAACCTTAAATGTTATGGAATATATTTGCAGACTTTGAATGAATCCTCTTTGTCTGAATGAGCCAAAATCCTTAGAAAAACAGAAAATATCATCCAGTCAACTGAACAAGGGTAGCTTGTAGCTTGGCTAACATCATTTACAAGTCGCCAGTGTAGTTCCCTAGAGTAACAAACAACAACACGCATAAAATGTAAGTGCCAAAATTTTCGCTCAGAATCTTTTCCATTTGTGCAAAAGTTTCTATTCTATCTGCTCTTCCAAGATAAGCAAACGCAAACTAAACCAGAGAAATCCTTGTTATGGGGTAAATACATGGATGAGAAAATTTGCACTGGTGGTGGTGGGAGGAATGTAATAAACAAGCTGCTAATTTTGTACCTCACTCACTCATGTCACATCAACTCATGCATTTATGTCTGTGCCTACATGATTTGTTTGTGTCTCATTGACAGAAACTCAACCATCATCATAATGTGCTCGCTCAGCCACTTTAGCAAAGTAAAACCACAACCTACAACAATGTCCTTTACCTTGATCACATCACATATTTACAAGCACGCAAATCTTTCCTTACAACATCGAGTGAATGTAAACATGAAACTGATTGTAATGGAGATGCTATGCATGACATGTACATATTAATTCAGTACAGGCTGTAATATGATGAGATGAGATGACGTGAAATTCAATCCCTGCTACAACAGTGTGGTCCACGTCAAAGCATCTACATCCATGTGTACCTACTGCCTGTCACGACAAAAACCTTGGTGAATTTATTTGTGCTAATAAATACAATAATGATAATGAAGTAGGATTTTGCATGCACAACAACTTTAGCAAGTAATGCACCTAAACAGACGAAAATTGCCACATTATTGCATGCAGGTGGTATGTATATGCAGCATTAGAACATTAAATCATAAACCACCCATCCATGCATCACAACACAATGCAACATGTCTCCATCCACCAGAAAATTACGGCTTTTGATATAACTCATCCTTCAGATTAGCTTTCATGTTTTGTTTTTGCATGCTTTTTCAGGGAGGTCATGGGTCTTTTGACTTTACCACCTATTTACTAATGCATTCATCACTGCTACATAAAGATAAACCACCAACGAACCATCAGAAACCGCAGACCGTGTAGTCAATGTTCCACTGGGTGAGTTGAATGAGTGTGTTGGGGAGTGAGTGTGAGTGTGAATAGATACAATCATACATAGATCTGTGCATATAATGCTTACAATTGCGATACAATCTCAGTGTTAATTTAACACCTATTGTGTAAACAATTCTTGTACAAACAAGTAATTTAGATTTGCTAATTGACAAAATTAGAAGCTTTATTTCTTTTTGCAAAGGTAAAGCCACCAAGGAATGAATGAATGAATAAACCATGCATAATGTGGAGTTTTGTATACACTTTGCATTGACGATTCTCTCATGTAGGACAACACTTTATTAAATATCAGAAGGTAGGACGAATGCAAGTTACTAAAAATCCCTTTTTCGCACATTCCTCATAAATTCAGACATAACATGGCAAATCCTCAAGTAAAATGAATGAATTTCCCACTTTATGAAAAAAACAATATGAAATTATTACTATGCTAATAACCCATACCGTTCACATCATCATGTCAGGATGTTCGATTTGCGTTCACGCAACCAATAAATCAATTTGGATGTATATTACTCAAAGCAACGGTAAACAATAAGACACCATTCTTTCAATATTACAGGCATCCAAGGATTGCATGCCGCACAGCTCTACAGGAACTTTGCTTAAAAAATCTGCACCCCGATTGCTGTTGGTTCTGGATCATTACAAGTATTACAAGTCATAACATCACACTAATACTTCATTTTAGCTGTGTCAATAATCATTTATCATTATAGCTTTTTTGCGTTTTCTCAACTCCATGCCATACTTTCAATCCAATCCAATCCAATCCTGAGGAAACAATGGGCTCTTAGGGCTGGCCTAGCCTCACTTTGGCAACTTCATTTACAAGGGTTGCATGTTCTGGGACGTGTATGTTTTGGGTGCCGCTGCCACAATAATCAACTTGCTGTTGTGAGACAATTACGGGTTTTATGGACTTGCTAAATTTTTGCGTTCAACAGGAAGTGGCGCACAATGTGACTAGTTCATCCAACATCAATAAGGCAACTTTTAATAAAACAGAGGTTTCTTAACCCATGTGCCAAAATTGAGTTGAGTTGAACGTCAAATACGTACGGCAAAGTAAGTAATTATGTTCCTTCCTTGGCCGTTAGACGGACCTTTGAATGATATTAAGGTTACTATAATTATTTATTTGACGTGCTTGATGATGGAGGCTCGACTCTTCAAAACTGTAATTGACATAGTACTTTACAAATTTGATACATTTTTTACCCGAAAGACAGAGCATACATATTTACTCTGTTCTTTAAAACTGGGATAACAGGACTTGACTTTGTTATGTGTAATTCCCCCATTAAATAAATAAAATGCCACGCACTTTGACCCCCTACAAATACTTATGTACACATACCCACTATATTTTGGGTAAACAGGGTAAATTCATTTTGACATAAACTAATTAAACACAAAATGCCAAGGTTGGGATGCTTTCAATTTAAGCTGATGAAAGGTGCCGTCATAATATTAGACCAAACCAAACTCAACTTCAGAACCACATTTATTGAGAGAGATTCCCAGTCACTCTGAAACTACTCTGGTGCTTATTTCCTCCTCCTCCCTGCTCTTTCATCGACCCAGCCAATGTATTCCCCAACCACTTAACCGTCTATGTTACACATTACTTACATTAGTTGGTTTGACCACTGCTGCATGCAACGCATTACTTTGCTTTTAGTGGTATCAACCTAAAAACAAAATTCGAATCGGACAACCAATATCCCAAAAACCAAACCAAGTGCAATTTACTTTGGTCAACCAACCTCATCTCTTTGATTGACACAAATATATAAAGGGTGCTTCGTTTCTACTGATGAAAGGCTTTAATAAATATCAGTTGATTTGATACTTCATGCCGACTTTCATTCATGTCCAGTCAATCCAACACATAGTTTTCATCCGGAAATGGAATGAGTCTCTCTGTCTACAGAAACGTGCTTCTCTGCATGCATGGGTTAAATGAGATGAAAAGTTTTAGTGGAATGAGGAGATGAAAAGTCTCTCTTGATCAAGTATGAGCACCAAAGAGACCAAGACAAGGCAAGGGCGAGAGGGGAATATGGAGGAAAATGTCGATAGTTTCAAAGATATGTTATGATGTGACGCTATGCCAAGCCACGCCACGCCACCCCATGATCAGGATGGTCTGGTCGTGAACCCTTCAACCTAGAAATTGTTAGTCTTGGATGTACCCAAGTGTTTGTATGACTTGTGCTGGGTTCTGTGATGTTATGTTATGGAAGGCTTGGCTCGGCTTGTGTCATCCCATTCCTCGTATTAATTTGTACCTCTCTTCCTCATCCTCATCCCCATCCTACAAACAATCACTCTTCCTCTTCATCCTCCCTTCAATCCAAGAGAGAAAGATGGATGGAGTGGTCTTGAATGGGGCACTGCGCTGTAACTAGGCACGTACATGCACAAGCCTCAGTTAAAACTTCATCCTTGGATGAGTGACTGGATGAACTCATCTTCTGGAAGAGGAGAGGAGAGGGTCCCTACCTTGGAGTACAACTACGCACTTCCAAACTTTGATCCTAAAATGTCTGATAGAATTATGTGAGTAAGGTCAAAGGATTGTGTCACTCGTTCCCTTTACTTTACTTCTCAGAATTAGATTTCATCTCAACCATCCCAAGCAACACAAGGAAAGGCGTAGAGTAGATTCTCAAATTGTTCAAATGTAACCCTTTCTTTCCAATCCATAAATGTTCTCTTCCCATCAACCCATCAGACATTATGCATTACATTACTTTGCCAGCCATTCACAAGAGCTGATCCATAATACTGGTCCCTTCCTGAGGCGGTTTGTACAGATCCAAAAGAAAAGAAGAATCAAACCCGAACCACTTACTCTAATACAAAATCAGAGTGAAAAAAAGGATGGGATGATATGATTTCTATGTATATCACCCTTGTCCTTAAATCTGACAATATCCATTATTAATGTATTAATCCTCTTTGCCGTTATGTACCTGTGGAGGGATAGAAATGATAGAAATTCTAATCGGGATTAGGAAGATCGGATCCAAGTTCACAGTCTCACTCATCTTCAGGCAGGCAGGACAGAGACTTAATAAAACTTCAGAGAGACAGATTAAATTCCTGAATTTGGATCCGTTTGAAATTCCATCTATTTTGTCAAGGGTTTTTAGCTTTCACACACTATTGCTTCAACTAATTGTAAATTTTGAACTCGAGACCAAAACTCAAATAAAAAGAAAGGAGGAAAGAAAGTAAAGTGAGGCCCTTGTAAAAACAAATGCATTCATTTTAGCACGACGCTATGAATTTGTTCGTTCCATGAACAACCCAATGCTACGCACAGCCTTTGTTGGTTTAGTTCAACTTTGAAATTGTGGGGGAACTCAGACTCAGGCTGTCAGTTTTACTCAAGATCCGTCCATCTTAGTCATTTTCGTGGCTTATTGGATTAGTAAGATGAGAATTAAGAGCTTAAATCTTATAAAATGATGGGATTCACATTCTTAATTTGGAGATTGACTGACTTTAATGCAATTCTGAGTCATTTTCATTTTAAATCAGAGCTGGGATGGATTATAATTGAATATTTCAAGACCATCCACCTTTTCACTCTATATTTGTGGATGAATCTCGTATAAAAGTGAGAAAACTGAGTAAGTTTGCTCGACTAAAAGTGTGAAGATGAGCACACAAAGGAAAGTTAAGTGGGATACTTTCCTAAATTATACGAAGCGTTGGTGGATGCACTCAAATTCACCCACTTCACTCCTCCAAAAAAAGACTTCACATAACTTCAAAGGGAAATCGATTGCTTCCAATATTCTCTTTCTAGAAATTTTAAACTCTCACTGGGACCCTAAAAATGACATACCTTTCCATATTCGGAATAATTTATAACTCCATCTTCACAAATCTATCACTTCTTTACCCCAGTGCAATTAGTTAGGCCAGACCAGAACCAGAACCCGACCCGACCATGGCATTACATTGGATTGCCACGCAGTGATTCAATCTGATCTTGGAGAAAGAAAGCAATCTCGACTCTTTGGGTGGATGAACGCCACGCCACCATACTTTGACTTTGCCTATTGCAGAAAATGTGCACTTCTTCTTTCTCTGTTAGTTTTTTAGCTAGGTTTTTTACCATATTCCCACTATCCTCCTCCCAAGAACAGAACGAGAGTAGAAATAGGTCCATTTTTCTTCTTAAAATGGTGCTTAACATTTTCTTCGGCATAAGTCACCAAGTGTCTATCTGACACTTACAATTTACTTGGCAATTTCTGTCTTTTCTCCCATCCCTGAAGTGTGATTCATTCCAAGTTGGGTCTAAGGTCAGCAGTCTGGGATCGCAAATCCTATTCTACAACAGCGACATTTGCTTTACGTTTTTTGGTTGGGTTTGGTTTGGTTGGTGTCTCTCTCTCCATGTGGGAGATGGATGAGTCAGTTTTTGCAAAAAGACTTAAACCAAAGTACCCAACCAACCACAAACCAAGCCAAATCCAACCATGGCAAAACATCACACCCGTAAAACACAATTTAAACCAATTCAAGACAAGCTGTATGTCACTTTGTGGATCCTACACAATTTCCTTTCCATTATCTTTTTAAGAGTGACACTGACATTGGGAAATATGCAGAGAAACATTTAAATACGTAAACGCTACACCCAAAAAGAACATCTTTATACTGGAGTCTAGACTTTGTTGTCAGTTTACAGCAGTGGCAGGCAGACATGTCAGACCAAAAATTGCATGACATTGACACCACGGACTACACGCCTTGCATGTTCTGCAACCTCAGAAGGATTTCAGACAATCAACAAATTGGCAGCATTAGTTTATCTAAGCTACTGAATACATAAAGATTTATTTACATATTTACAGCCTTAAAATGGAATACAATGGAAAATCCTGCCATTTTAATAACAACGAAACTAAAAGCATTTTCTCGACTTCTTTCTTTCTTTGACTGCCAAAATAGTGCTTCGTCCAACTCCTCCACATAATCCAACCAACCAACATCAACCCACTCGCATCGCATCATCAGGCAAACAATCCAAAATAAAATTTGCCATTAACATTTGCCGACCAAGAGCAAGAAAGGTGAGTGAGACAGTATAAAGAAGGTAACAATGGGTTGTATATCATTTTCTTATTCTTCTTGGTTGCCTCACATCCTCCAGGCAAAGCTTGAAGATTAACTTTTTGCAAAATCCAATCCCCTCTCCCTCTTAATGACTGTCATAAAGTAGAGCAAATTCTTACAAATTTTGCACGTTCTTCGTTCATCCATCCAATCCACCCATACCTAATTCCACGGAGTTCGTCTCTTACATAATTTAACACCTTCCCAGCTACCACGCCTTGCTCAAGCTTAACAACAACAACAAACAGTAAAGGTAATAACCACTGAGATGCGTAGGGTGTAAAGTTTCCCGAGTTGGAAACCCCTGGAGCAGTAAAAATGAAAATTATTGTGATAATGTATTTTGCAGCCGACCATTTTCTTCCGCAATCTCATCTCGAGTTTTGGAAAATATTAAATTTTCAATGTGTGAAGGGAAAGAAGAAATGGCAGATGTGGAAGTGAAAATTATTGCTAAAAGGTTATGAAATGGAAGGGAATCATATGAATATGAATAATCACAGTGATGATCATGATTTCAAGATTCAACCCCAGATTACTTGATTTACCTGCACCTAGATACCTACCCAAATTTTTCGCTTCTGTAATAAATCGCAAATGCCTGTAGCGAATGAGTGAGTGGTTCCTAGTTTTTGAGAAGAATGGGCACTTAAACTTTGAAACTTAAAAACAGAATCAAGTTCAAGTTTTGCAGTTTTATGAACACTTTAAATTCTCATGTATATACATACAAATGTAGACTGCTGAGTGCATGAAGTCATGTTTGTATTTATTTATGTCCATATAAAGTTTGGCTTTAGTTGCCCAAAATATTTTGCTAATGGAAAATTTAAGTAGTTTGTATCACAGCTATATTTTCAAGTTATTACAAATGAACCATTAAATTCATATCCTCACTGCTGTGTCCGAAAAAACCTCGTTCTCTAGTCTGGTCCATAAAATAAAATATATCAGAGACTAATCTTCATTGTTCCTTCCACTTTCTCATGCATACACTCTAAAACTAAACAATAAAATTTGTTCCATTTCA